>JAKWJD010001764.1:37205599-37483195 GCA_027705065.1 Solanum peruvianum
AACGTCACTGTTTTAGCATTACAATCCAAAATCGCGAAGTTTGGAGAAAGCCAAGTCATACCCAGAATTACATCAAAGTCACCCATTTCTAAAATAACCAAATCTACATAAGTGTTGCTCCCCACAAAATTCACCAAACAAGACCTATACACTTTTTCGACTATCACAGACTCACCCACCGGAGTAGAAACACGAATAGGCATGTCAAGTATTCACAATGTAAATTTAGACCGTTAGCAAATGATGAAGATACATAAGAAAACGTGGAGCCAGGGTCAAATAACACAGATGCCATGCAATCACAAAACCAAAAGATTACCTGTGATAACAGCATCAGACGCCTCCGCTTCAGATCTCCCAGGGAAAGCATAACAATGGGCCCCATTATTCGTCTGTCCGTTGCCCCTACCATGTTGTGTATAGTGGCTCCGTTTTGCCCTCACCTCTGCCGTTTTGGTGACCACCATTACCTCGCCACCACGCCCTCCAGAATAACGACCTCTACCATTACCACCTCTTCCTCTAGCCATTGGGGGTCTGTAACTCTGGTTTGGACAGTACCTCTTAATGTGCCCAATCTCTCCACAACCATAACATTCTCTGGGTTCACGCGTCGTCCTCTCAGAGAGAAATGTTGACCGTTCTGAGGTGGACCCCAACTACAGTCTGTAGTGAAGACTGTATTGGTCGATTTGAGTGACCTCCGGAGTTTCTGTCCTCTAGAATAAGAACCATTATACTCACCTCCCCTTTGGAACCTCTTTGATGTCGATGTCGTGGTGAAGTCATCTGGTTTCACTCCTTCCACCTCAATCACAAAGTCTACCACCTCTTGGAAGGATGTTGCCGTTGCCGCTATCTGTAAGGCTGAAATCCGCAATTCTTACCTCAACCCTTCACAAAACGGCGGATCCGTCTTGTGGACTGAAACAAAGTTGGGTGGCATATCTGGATAGTGCGCGAAAATTAGCCTCATACGCGTTTACTGTCATCCTTCCCTGTTCAAGACTCAAGAACTCATCCCTTTCCTATCCCTCAAAGTGCTGGGAATATACTTTTCCATGAACAAAACTAGAGAATGATTCCAAGTCATAGGTGGTGCCTCCGTTGGTTGACACTCAACATGTGAACGCCACCACATTTTGGCGTTACCTTGGAACTGATAACTCACGAACTCGACACCAAACCTCTCTACTATCCCCATCTTGTGTAGTAGCTCATGACAATCAACCAGAAAAATCATAAGCATCTTCAGATTCTGCACCCTTGAAGACTGGAGGTTTCAGTTTCAAGAACTTACTAAAAAGTTCATGTTGATCGTTTGTCATAATAGGCCCAGTAGTCAGACGTGGAAATGTGCCTATTCCCAATGGTGCATCCATGCGGGGAGCCATAGTAGCCGCATGTCGTATCTCTGAAACCGGAGGTGTTGGTGCAGAAACCACTGGAGGTGCTTGACCCTGATCAGACAACCCGCTAAGATAGCAAGTACGTACTTGGTTGATCATCTCTGGGGTAGGTTGGGGTGGCATTTCCTCATTCTGCCCTTGTTCAGTTTCCCCTTCCTCACCCTCTCTAGCTACCTCCTCAGTCGGTGGAGGAGTCACCGCCCTAGCATCAGATGGGCTAGGGGCTCGTCCTCTCCCTCTAGAGGACGTCCTCCCACGACCTCTCTCATGGCCTCTTGCCGTTGTTCTTCCTCGAGCCACAGCCCCAGTGGCTGGCTCAGTAGTTTCCTGTCTTTCCGTTGTCGCTGCTGGTGCGGTCGTTGCTCTAGTTCTAACCATCTGCGAAATAGAATGAAGATGGTCAGATACCAATTTGTATCACCTAGATACCAATTGGACTCAAGTAGTAGCACGAAAGAAAGAATGAAAGAATGGAATTTTCCTAAAGTCTTATAGCCTCCCAAAGAAAAGTAAAGGCGTCCCCTACCGTTCTTTAAGACTCTACTAGACCTGTTCTTGTGTGATGAGACCAACGAACCTAATGCTCTGATACCAAGTCTGTCACGACCCAAATCGGGGACGCGACTGGCACCCATATTTACCCTCCTATGTGAGCGAAACCAACCCATCTAAACCTTAACATTTAATATAATATCAACATAAATGATGCGGAAGACTTAAACTCATAATAACAACTCAACTATTATTAATATTATCATCCCCAAAATCTGGAAGTCATCATCACAAGAACATCTATCTCAAATTACTAAACTAGGAATGTCTAAGAACAAAATATAACTAAAAAAGCTAGTCCATGCCGGAAGTTCAAGGCATCAAGACTTGAAGAAGAAGACCCAGTCCAAGCTAGACGCATTAGCTCACCCTGAATTTCCGATGGAGTGAAGACTGGCTTGATCTACTGCTGAGTCGAAGTTGACGGAACGTTTGCTGCATTACACAAATAACAAAAAGGAAAACATAAAAGTAGGGGGTCAGTACAACCACACGTACTGAGTAGATATCATCGGCTAACTCAAAATAGGGAACAATATATATCAATAATAATGTAAATCAACTACAATACTCAACATGTAGCAATAGCAATTACTTTATCATTAACAATTTCCGTCAAGTTCACACATGAGGACTCAAGCCTCAATACCATACTCATTGGGAATTAAGTTCATTAGATTGAGTATATTCATATCTTTCAAGATTCATTATCTTTCTTCCTCTTGTGTCGGTACGTGACACTCGCTCCTCTATTACTATCCTGGTGTCGGTACGTGACACTCCGATCCTCATATTCATTCTATCCTGGTACCGGAACGTGGCACCCGATCCATATTCTATCCTGGTGTCGGAACGTGACACTCCGATCCTCATATTCATTCTATTCCTGGTACCGGAACGTGGCACCCGATCCATATTCTATCCTGGTGTCGGAACGTGACACTCCGATCCTCATATTCATTCTATCCTGGTACCGGAACGTGGCACCCGATCCATATTCTATCCTGGTGCCGGAACGTGGCACTCCAATCCTCATATTCTATCCTGGTGTCGGAACGTGACACTCCGATCCTCATATTCATTCTATCCTGGTACCGGAACGTGGCACCCGATCCCCTAATTCATCAAGCCTTCTTTTACACTAAGGCATCCTCATTCTCATTATATAATTTATCAAGCCTTCTATCATACTAAGGCATCATCAATCTTATTATATAATATATCAAGCGAATTAGGGTTCTTTCAAGATTTGGGATTCAATAGCTTCATCATGCTTGTTAAAATCGTATAACAAGTTCTACCATCTCATACATCATCGTAAATGATCACTTATTCTATTTTTGTTATTCCTCAACTTCTCATTGTAGCCTAATCATAATCACTATGCTCTTACCTAATCAATTGATCCTCCTAAGAATACACTTATATTCATAGCATCCATATTATACCCTTCCAATATTAAATTATTATTCTATCAATAATATATCTATATATGAGCTCGTTGTAAAAAAAAAACAACGAAGTTGAAATATTTTTATCAAAATCACATCTCAAGCAAATCATTCTTACTAGTAACCTTCTCAATTGAATTTTTCAAAAGTAGCAATGATTATTACCTAGTCATCCTGCTAGACATATCACAACATCTCACACTATACCACATAACATCAGCAATCTCATTGACATACAAATTTGAGAACTTCTCACCATTATTGTTGAGAGAATGAAACAATGAAGTCTAGATCTTAAAATGTACCACATACGCACGATAAGGAATGAAATGATAGAGTTTGCTAAAGTCAATGAGCCTCTCGAAGATAAGTAGCGGACGTGTCCGCACCAATCCCCAAGACTCTACTAGACTTAGCTCTTGTACTCATGAAATCGATGAACCTAGGGCTCTGATACCAACTTATCACGATTCAAAATCACAAGTGGTGATGACACCTTATTCCCAACCGATAGTTAAGTTAAAAAGTCAATTCCCTAAATGGTCACCAAGTTTACGGATTTACCTTAAATATTATTTATGTTTCATTTAGGACAAAAACAACACTCAACTATCACTATCTTGCTCCAAACATACTTTAACACTTCAAAAGTCTCACTCACTCCTAGTTGGCATACCATGTCATTGAAATCTTTTTTTTAAAAATAATAGACTTATTTAATTCATTTAACTAAATAATGATCTTATTATTTTCTAAAAAAAGACATATATCAGTTTATTAATAAGAAATTTTCATACTTAAGAATCTTTTATCATAATTAACTTTTTTTTTTTATGATATGAAGAATAGTTTTTGAAAAACTTACCATAATGTCATAAATTTTGAATTACATATATATTCAAAAATATTGATATATGAATTACTTATGAATGTCAACTTACATCAAGTAATCATATATGATATAACGGATTAAAAATATTAAAGGTCAATTAATTATTAAAAAATTAATTGATTAGGTGCTTTGAAATCATATATACTTACAATGTCTTTTTTTAAAATAAAATAAATAGAAGTGAATAAGAAAAATAAAATTTTGATCTTGAATTATGAGTATATTAATCTCCAATAAAATGTATAGGCAATATAGTTAATTATTACTTGTATGTCATGAATCTGGGATGAGATAAGAATAAATATTCATGTTTAATTGCGTGAGAAGTTAAAATAAAATAAAATATAATATAGAATAAGAGAATAAAAATAAAAATTAAATTTAAAAAGTTGATTAATAATTTTCACTTTCTTACCAACCTTTTTTTGTTGACATACAAATTTATTTGAATACTTTTATGGAAAATTGCTTTAAATTTTTAAATTATTTACTTAGGAATTTTGAAAAATATCAAGTGATAATTGCACATAGAGATTTTTTTCATTGAATTTTGTTTGGCAAAAATATATAAAGAAATTAGATTTTTTATTTTTTTTATAATCTTCATAAATTCTCATGTAATTTATATATTAGTTTTGTATTAAAGACATAAGTTTGATGAATTAATTCTATTATTTTTTAAAATGGTGATTTAATGACATGACATATTAACTAGAATAGAAGGAGACTTTTGAGGCATATATTTATTTTTCTTTTTGGATAAAAATTAATAGTATTCACTTTCTATTTTTTTCAAAATAAAAATTATTGTAAGCATGAATTTCAAAATATAAATTTATATTATTGTAATAGTTTAATTGAACTTTAAAATTATTCATTCAGTATACAATTTATGGTTAATTGATATAAGTTAGCATGAGTGATTTGTATATCAATATTTTTTGAATGTATTTGTTTATAAATATTTAAAATTGATGATATTATAGTAGTGTCACGACCCAAAACTGAGCCGCGACTGGAACCCACATTTACCCTCCTATGTGAGCAAACCAACAAATCTAAACTCCAATATTTCAATATAATAAACAGAAAATAGTGCGGAAGAATTAAGACTCATTATCCCCAAAATCTGGAAGTCATCATCCCAAGAACATCTATCTTCAAATTACAAAGTCTAAGAGTTTTTTAAGAAAACAAATAAGTAAGAAAATGGTCCATGTCCGAAATTCAAAGACATCAAGACTTGAAGAAGAAGATCCAGTCCAAGCTAGAAGCGTTAGCTCACCCTGAAATCCGATGTAATGAAGACTGGCTAGAATTTCGATCGAGTTGAAGACGACGGTACGCTTGCTGCACTCCACAAATAACAAAGAAAGAAACATACAAGTAGGGGTCAGTACAAGGAACACGTACTGAGTAGGTATCATCGGCCAACTCAAAATAGAAAACAATATATACCGAATAATAATATACAGTCAACCACAATACTTAACAGATAGCAAATAACAATTACATAACCATTGGAAACAACATCATAATAAGTACACCATCAATCACAACATTAAGCACACCCTTGAGGACTCAATCCTCCACACCATAATTATTTGGGAAAATAGTTTTCTTTGAAATTGAGTAAAATAATATATTATTTAAGATTCTTTTATTTTAAAAATACCGTGTCGGAAGTGACACTCCAATCCAAAATAATCGTGTCGGAACGTGACACTCCGATCCAAAATACCGTGTCGGAACGTGACACTCCGATCCAAAAATACTGTGTCGGAACGTGAACTCCGATCCAAAATACCGTGTCGGAACGTGACACTCCGATCCAAAATACCGTGTCGGAACGTGACACTCCGATCCAAAAATACCGTGTCGGAACGTGACACTCCGATCCAAAAATACCGTGTCGGAACGTGACACTCCGATCCAAAATACCGTGTAGGAACGTGACACTCCGATCCAAATATACCGTGTCGGAACGTGACACTCCGATCCAAAATGTATTTAATTTATTAAAACTGTTTTCAAATCATTTTACTTCCATCAAGCCTTCTTTATTCAAGGCATCATTTCAAAAGAGGGTTTTCAAGAATAAAATTCAATAGTCTCAATATTTTAGGCAAACCACAAACCACACAATCATAATATACAACCACAAAATCAAGTAATAGGAGACTTTACAATATCATCCAATACATATCAATCGCTATTTAGAGTTTATCTATCACATAGAAATAAACCATAACCTACCCCACCGAAGAACCGAAATCAAGCAAGCTACCTCTCCAAAGCCTTTGTCTTCTTATTGCCTAAGAACCCTTTCAATCCGAAGTCCAAAATGCTTGTTCTCCTCTCCCTTCACGTTTTTCCCTCCACTGCCTCTCAGTTGATTAGTTTCTTTCTCTCTCAACTAAAGACTCCCTTCTTTATTTATAATGCAAGACATAAAAAAAAAATTGTAAAAGAAATTCTCCATTAGCCTAAGTTACTTCCATAACTCCCACTAACCCCATTATAAAAGTACTCCACTAAATACATAATAATAACAAAAACATCCACTTTATTTATAATGCAAGACTATAAATAAAAAAATTGTAAAAGAAATCCTCCATTAGCCTAAAGTTACTTCCATACTCCACTAACCCCATTATAAAAGTTACTCCACTAAATACATATATAATAACCAAAAACATCCACTTCTTTATTTATAAACCAGACTATAATAAAAAAAATTGTAAAGAAACCCTCCATTTGCCTAAAGTTACCTCCATTAACTCCACTAACCCCATTATAAAAGTTACTCCACTAAATACATATATAATAACCAAAAACATCCACAAAAAAAAAAAAAAATTAGTGGAAGCTGACATTGGGTAGGGTCACGCTGCGTGTGACGGTCCGTCGTGGGATCCGTCGACCAAGACAGATTTTCCCAGAAATAAAATCTGCTGCTCAAAACGACTAAACAGGTCGTTACAATAGATACCAATTTACCCATCGTTCGTCCTCGAACGATCAGAAGAAGAAAAGCAAGGATGAAAAAGGAGTACCTGACTCTGTGAACAGCTGCGGATATTTTTCTTGCATATCAGTCTCCTTCTCCCAAGTGGCCTCTTCAACCGGTCGATTCTTCCATTGAACTTTGATGGATGCAATTTCCCTTGATCTCAACTTGCGGACTTCTCTATCAAGAATGGCAACAGGCTCCTCTTCATAAGTCAAATTCACATCAAGCAAAACCGAATCCCAATGAATGATGTAATTTTCATCCCCATGATACCTTTTCAACATGGACACGTGAAATACCGGATGCACTCCGGACAGCCCTGGAGGCAAAGCTAATTCATAAGCCACCTCCCCTACTCGCTTAAGTACCTCAAATGGTCCAATATACCTTGGACTTAGCTTACCCCTTTTTCCAAACCGCATCACCCCTTTCATGGGCGAAACTTTCAACAAGACTTGTTCACCTTCCATGAACTCTAAGTCTCTAACCTTTCGATCCGCATATTCCTTTTGTCTACTTTGAGCCGCTAAAAGCTTTTCTTGAATAGCTTTCACCTTTTCCAATGAATCCCTCAATAGATCCGTACCCCAAGGTCTGACCTCAAACGCGTCAAACCAACCAATGGGAGACCTACATCTCCTCCCATACAGTGCTTCAAATGGAGCCATGTCAATGCTGGAGTGATAGCTATTATTGTATGAAAACTCCGCCAAGGGTAAGAAGTTATCCCAATGGCCACCAAATTCTATCACACACGCTCGGAGCATATCCTCCAACACTTGAATCGTTCTCTCAGACTGACCATCGGTCTGAGGATGAAATGCAGTACTAAGGTCCAATCTAGTACCTAATTCAGCATGCAATGTTCTCCAAAACTTAGAAGTAAACTGTGTACCTCTATCTGATATGATGGAGAGTGGAACCCCATGTAATCGAACGATCTCTGAGATGTAGATTTTAGCCAACTTCTCTGCATTGTAGGTCACCTTGACCGGAATGAAGTGAGCAGACTTAGTTAATCTGTCCACAATCACCCAAATAGAATCAAACTTCCCCAATGTCTTTGGAAGACCAACCACGAAGTCCATTGCAATTCTCTCCCACTTCCATTCAGGAATGGGCATTCTTTGAAGTGTTCCTCCGGGCCTCTGATGTTCATACTTTACTTGTTGGCAATTTGGACATTTGGCTACGAAATCTACAATATCACGCTTCATTCTTTTCCACCAAAAGTGTTGCTTTAAGTCACGGTACATCTTGGTTGCACCAGGATGTATAGAATATCCGGAACTATGAGCCTCTGTAAGAATAGTGTGGATCAAGTCAACACACTAGGCACACATACTCTTCCCTTGATCCTCAAAACACCTTCCTCATCGATCATTGCTTCTTTGGCCTCTCCTCGCAACACCATATCCGAATTCGCCTTAGCTTCTCATCATCCAACTGTTTCTCCTTAATCTTGTCAAGAAAAGAAGATCTCGCCTCTACACAAGCCAAAAATCCTCCCTTCTCATTTACTTCTAGCCTCATAAAGTCATTAGCTAAATTTTGGATTTCCCTAGCCACGGGCGTCTAGAGACTTGCAAATGAGCTAGACTTCCCATGCTTCCCGCCTTTCTACTTAAGCATCTGCCACAACATTAGCTTTTCCTGGTGATACAGAATAGTAATATGATGTCTAGTCCTTCAACAAGTTCCATCCACCTCCTCTGCCTCAAATTCAAATCTTTCTGAGTAAAGACATACTGTAAACTACGATGATCTGTATAAACTTCACACTTTACCCCATATAGATAATGTCGCCATTGCTTTAATGCAAACACTACCGCAGCCAACTCCAAATCATGGGTCGGATAGTTACGTTCATGCACCTTTAGTTGCCTCGAAGCATAGACAATCACATTTTTCTCTTGCATTAGCACTGCACCTAAACCAGAATAAGATGCATCACAATAAACAATAAAATTCTCACCTTCTACTGGCAAGGTAAGAATTGGTGCAGTAGTCAACAGGGTCTTAAGTTTTTGGAAGCTTTCTTCACATTCATCCGACCATACAAATGGAACATTTTGCTTAGTCAATTTGTCAGCTGCGAAGCAATAGAAGAAAATCCCTTGACAAATCGACGGTAATAGCTAGCTAACCAACAAAGCTCCTTACCTCTGAAACATTAGTAGGTCTTACCCAATTCTTCACTGCTTCAATCTTAGAGGATCCACCATCACTCCATCCTTAGAAACCACGTGCCCCAAGAAGGACACTGAATCGAGCCAAAACTCACACTTGGAGAATTTGGCATAAAGCCTTTTCTCCTTAACAACTCCATACGATTCTCAGATGCTCCTCATGTTCTTTCCTGCTCTTGAGTATATCAGTATATCATCAATAAATACAATGACAAAAAGATCCAGATATGGCTTAAAAATCCCGTTCATCAGGCTCATGAAAGCAGCAGGGGCATTCGTAAGCCCAAAAGACATTACTAAGAATTCATAATGCCCATACCTGGTTCGAAATGCAGTCTTTGGCACATCGCTGCCCGTATTTTCAATTGATGATAACCGGATCTCAATCAATTTTAGAGAAGACACAAGCACCTTGTAACTGATCGAACAAATCATCAATGCGAGGAATGGGATACTTGTTCTTAATAGTTACCTTATTCAGCTGCCTGTAGTCTATGCACATCCGAGACTCCATCTTCTTCTTCACAAATAAAAAGGAGCACCCCAAGGTGATGCACTTGGTCTAATAAAACCTTTACCTAACAGCTCCTGAAGTTGGGCCTTTAACTCCCTTAACTCAGCTGGAGCCATTCTATAAGGGGGAATGGAAATGGGGCGAGTATCCGGCTCCAGATCAATGCAAAAGTCGATATCCCTATCCGGTGGCATACCAGGAAGGTCTGCAGGAAACACATCCAGAAACTCACAGGACTATCGAAATAGACTCAATCGAAGGTACTTTGGAGTATCATCCCTGAGATGGGCCAAGAAAGCTAAACAACCTTTACTAACCATCCTCTTAGCATGAAGAAAAGAGATAATACTAACTGGGGTGGAAATATAGTCACCCTCCCACACTAATGGGTCTGTCCCAGGCTTGGCCAATGTGACAGTTTTAGCATTACAATCTAAGATTGCAAAATTTGGAGAAAGCCAAGTCATACCCAGAATTACATCAAAATCAACCATTTCTAGAATGATCAAATCCACGTAAGTGTTACTCCCCACAAAAGTCACAAGGCAAAACCTATACACCTTCTCAACTATCACAGACTCACCCACAGGAGTAGAGACACGAATAGGCATATCAAGTAAATCACAACTTAACTCAAGACCAGCAGCAAATGAGGAAGATATATATGAAAAAGTGGATCCAGGATCAAATAATACTGAAGCCATGCAATCACAGACCAAAAGAGTACCTGTGATAACAGCATCAGATGCCTCCGCTTCAGACCGCCCGGGGAAAGCGTAACAATGAGCCTTATCACTTGTCTGTCCATTGCCCCTACCAAGATGCGCTGCAGTAGTTCCAACTTGCCCGCCACCCCTACTGATTTGGTGACCACCATTACCTTGGCCACTACGTCCTCCAGAATGGTGGCCTCTACCATGACCACCTCTACCTCTAACTATTGGGGGTCTGTAACTTTGTTTTGGACAATTTCTCTTAATATGTCCAATCTCTCCACATCCATAACAATTTCTGGAGTCTAGCATAGGTCTCTGTGAGAATGACGAAGTCTGGGGATAACCTCCAAACTCAGAAAAATGTTGACTGGTCTGCGATGGACCCCCAGTTAAAGCCTGCAGTGAAGACTGAATAGGACGGGCTGGGTAACCTCCTGAACTCTGCCCTCTGGAGTAAGAACTTTTAAACTCACCTTCCTTACGGAACTTCTTAAATGTTGACATCATGGTGAAGTTGTTTGGCTTCACCCCCTCTACCTCTATCAATACACAAAATCAATGACTTCTTAAGGTGCATTTGATCTATAGCTGCTATACTGTCATATTCTGAATCTACTTTCACAACTTCATGCTGAAGCTCACGCTACTGCTGATCTGATTCTGCAATCCTTTCACAAAGCGGCGAATCCGTCTTGTGACTGAAGCAAAGCTGCGTGGCATACCTGGATAGTGCACAAAATTTGGCCTCATAAGCAGCAACGGACATCCGTCCTTGCTCTAGGCTCAGGAACTCATCTCTCCTCCTATCCCTTACAGTCCGGGGTATATACTTCTCCATAAACAGGCTAGAAAATGATGCCCAAGTCATGGGTGGTGTCTGTGCTGATTGACACTCAACATACGACCGCCACCACATTTTGGCATCCCCCTGAAACTGATAGGTCACAAACTCAACCCCGAATCGTTCTACTATGTCCATCTTATGTAGCAGCTCATGACAATCAACCAGAAAATCATAGGCATCCTCAGATTCAGCACCCTTGAAGACTGGAGGTCTCAACTTTAAGAACTTAATGAAAAGTTCATGTTGATCACTTGTCATTATAGACCCTGTGGTCAATCGAGGAATGTGCCTACTTCCAATGATGTCTCCATGCGGGGAGCCATAGTAGCCGCATGTTGTACCTCCGGAGTCTGAGGTGCTGGTGGAGGAAACACTGGAGGTGTATGGCCCCGATCAGATAACCGCTAAGATAAGCCAGAACCTGATTGATCATCTCTGGGGTAGGTTGGGGTGGCAGTTCCTCGTTCTGCACTTGTTCATTCTCCCCTTCCCCACCCTCTCTTATCACTTCCTCAGTTGATGGGGGAGTCACCGCCCTAGTACTAGTTGGGCTAGGTGCTTGTCCTCTTCCTTTAGAGGATGTCCTCCCACGACCTCTCCACGGCCTTTCGCCACCACCCCTCTTTGAGCTACTGCCCCAGTGGCTAGCTCAGACGTTTCTTGTCTTGCCGGTGTTGGTGTTGGTGCAGACGTTGCTCTAGTTCTAACCATCTGCGAAATAGAATGAAGATGGTCAGATACCAATTTGTATCACCTAGATACCAATTGGATCCAAGTAATAGCACGAAAGAAGGAATGAAAGAATGGAATTTTCCTAAAGTCTTATAGCCTCTCAAAGAAAAGTAAAGGCGTCCCCCTACCATTCCTTAAGACTCTACTAGACTCGTTCTTGTGTGATGAGACCAACGAACCTAAGGCTCTGATACCAAGTTTGTCACGACCCAAAATGAGCCGCGACTGGAACCCACATTTACCCTCCTAGTGTGAGCGAACCAACAAATCTAAACTCCAATATTTCAATATAATAAACAGAAAATAGTGCGGAAGAATTAAGACTCATTATCCCCAAAATCTGGAAGTCATCATCACAAGAACATCTATCTTCAAATTACAAAGTCTAAGAGTTTTTTTAAGAAAACAAATAAGTAAGAAAATGGTCCATGTCCGAAATTCAAAGACATGAAGACTTGAAGAAGAAGATCCAGTCCAAGCTAGAAGCGTTAGCTCACCCTGGAATCCGATGTAATGAAGACTGGCTAGAATTTCGATCGAGTTGAAGACGACGGTACGCTTGCTGCACTCCACAAATAACAAAGAAAGAAACATACAAGTAGGGGTCAGTACAAGGAACACGTACTGAGTAGGTATCATCGGCCAACTCAAAATAGAAAACAATATATACCGAATAATAATTACAGTCAACCACAATACTTAACAGATAGCAAATAACAATTACATAAACCATTGGAAACAACATCATAATAAGTACACCATCAATCACAACATTAAGCACACCCTTGAGGACTCAATCCTCCACACCATACTTATTTGGGAAAAATAGTTTTCTTTGAAATTGAGTAAAATAATATAATTTAGATTCTTTTCTTTTAAAAAATACGTGTCGGAACGTGACACTCCGATCCAAAATATATCGTGTCGGAACGTGACACTCCGATCCAAAAATACCGTGTCGGAACGTGACACTCCGATCCAAAAATACCGTGTCGGAACGTGACACTCCGATCCAAAATACCGTGTCGAACGTGACACTCCGATCCAAAATACCGTGTCGGAACGTGACATCCGATCAAAAATACCGTGTCGGAACGTGACACTCCGATCCAAAAATACCGTGTCGGAACGTGACACTCCGATCCAAAATACCGTGTCGGAACGTGACACTCCGATCCAAATATCCGTGTCGGAACGTGACACTCCGATCCAAAATGTATTTAATTTATTAAAACTGTTTTCAAATCATTTTACTTCCATCAAGCCTTCTTTATTCAAGGCATCATTTCAAAAGAGGGTTTTCAAGAATAAAATTCAATAGTCTCAATATTTTAGGCAAACCACAAACCACACAATCATAATATACAACCACAAAATCAAGTAATAGGAGACTTTACAATATCATCCAATACATATCAATCGCTATTTAGAGTTTATCTATCACATAGAAATAAACCATAACCTACCTCCACCGAAGAACCGAAATCAAGCAAGCTACCTCTCCAAAGCCTTTGTCTTTCTTATTGCCTAAGAACCTTTCAATCCGAAGTCCAAAATGCTTGTTCTCCTCTCTTTCACGTTTTTCCCTCACTGCCTCTCAGTTGATTAGTTTCTTTCTTCTCTCAACTAAAGACTCCCTTCTTTATTTATAATGCAAGACTATAAATAAAAAAAATTGTAAAAGAAATCCTCCATTAGCCTAAAGTTACTTCCATTAACTCCCACTAACCCCATTATAAAAGTTACTCCACTAAATACATATATAATAACCAAAAACATCCACTTTCTTTATTTATAATGCAAGACTATAAATAAAAAAATTGTAAAAGAAAACCTCCATTAGCCTAAAGTTACTTCCATTAACTCCCACTAACCCCATTATAAAAGTTACTCCACTAAATACATATATAATAACCAAAAACATCCACTTTCTTTATTTATAATACCAGACTATAAATAAAAAAATTGTAAAAGAAATCCTCCATTTGCCTAAAGTTACCTCCATTAACTCCCACTAACCCCATTATAAAAGTTACTCCACTAAATACATATATAATAACCAAAAACATCCACAAAAAAAAAATAATTAGTGGAAGCTGACATTGGGTAGGGTCACGCTGCGTGTGACGGTCCGTCGTGGGATCCGTCGACCAAGACAGTTTTTCCCAGAAATAAAATCTGCTGCTCAAAACGACTAAACAGGTCGTTACAAGTAGGTTTTAAAAACTTATTATTCATAACATAAAAAAAAATAAGAAAATTAATTATGACAAAAAAAATATTTAAGTATGAAAAATTATTCTTGATAAACTAATTTATTTTTTAGAAAATAATATGATCATTATATTAGTTAAATGGGTTTATTGAATTAAATTAGTTTATTATTAAAAAAACTTTAATGACATGTTATGCCAACTAGGAGAGAGTAAGTCTTTTGAAGTATCAAGTATATTTGGAGGAAAATAGTGATAATTGAGTGATATTTTTGTCCTAAATGAAACATAAATGATATTTCAAGGCAATTCCATTAAGTTGGGTGACCATTAGGCAATCGACTCATAAGTCAACTCAATACTTTTACTAATTTAATTCATTATTTAAAGTAGAAAGATAAGTGAAAACCTAACATCCAAACACTAAGTATTTACAAGCAGAAAATGCGGAAATCCAAATTGTCATCCCAAGATTTAGTGTCATAAGTACAAGAATTTCTAAACTACGATACAATTGTGGAACTAGATGACAAACCTAGCTGTTAGGAATATCCTTTCTAAATACTAAATTAAAGTGGCAACTAAATACATAGAGGGAGGTGTGGGCCACACAACAACTAAGGAACTCCCCACAACACCAAGATAACTCAAACTTAACTCTGAAACCTCCACGATGTGCTCAAATTGAAAATTCAACCTGGACGACAAAAGAGAACAACAAGTTTAGTATGAGTACGAAACCACATGTACTAGTATGTCTCATAGACCAACAACAAAAAAAATAGTGACAGAAGTATATAAGAAAATAATCCTTTAATTTTACTAGTTCATATCATACATATCAACCAAAATTTCTTCAATAAGGATAACAAAAGGTCATGAAATTTTGAAACACAAATAAAACATATACTCAGCAATAATGAGGGATGTAATGAGATGCAATGCAATGTGACACCATGAAATGATATGCTTCACTTGTCCAATACTTTTTCAACTGTATATACATGATATTTTTCAGAAATTATCGAGAGTTCATGACCCATAGGGGACTCCCAAGGTCCACATACCGACACAGTCAATCTCCACATGTCTGTGCGACCGATTTGAACGCAATATCATAAAATCAAACAGTTTCGCACGGACAATCTCCATGTGTCCAAATTATAATCATAACTTCTCACTCGCACAAGAGATCTCCACGTGCCCAAATCATAATCCTTACTCGATCTCAACACGGACAATCTCCATGTGTTAGACCTTTACTCACATTCAATCTCATGTCGATGCATGTGCATAATATGATATCAATAATAAAAGGATGATGTAACATCACAACTATTTAAATGTCGTTATGACATATAATCATCTCAATTATCACAATTATGCGGGTACAATAAAGAGACAAAACCACACAAAAGAAATCAAGTCACTAAATACATCATTTAATGTCATATGCTTTGACATTCCCGAATTACAATCTATCATATTATAGTAATAATGTCACTACTCGTGTCAATGTCTGTCACACCATTGGTACGAGACTCCCATATTCTACCCTTGTCCATTTTTTGTTATATTTTTTTTATATTTAATTAGAAAACACCCCTCAATGAAGTCTAAAAGTCTTAACATACCTTGAATGCCGAGCACATGCCATGAATCCTCAAGATTTTGCCTTTTCTTTTCGTAAAACTCAATAATGTCCTCAATCTATCAAACATGCATTATTCGTAAGTAAACAAATTTTTAGACACTCATATTGTTGTATCTCTAGCCTACACCCAACACTCATCTCAACCTACAATTAAATTCATAATTATTGGTGTCAACTAATATGTCAAATTTCATATTCTTAAAATTTTAAGTCTAGAATTAAGTCTTACTTCCTCTAAATATCATAAATTTAATTTTATTCATATAATATGATACAATTAATAATTAATTACATTCTCAATATAAAAATAAAATCTATGATACGAAACAAATAATAATGTTTGAAACTAGAGCTACTAATTTTGAAACCAAAGGCGACAACCATTAAATCCAAAATTGTTGACCACCAAATTTAAAACAATTGTGCGTCAACGTAACAATTACACCAAATTTTCTTCTTTTAAGGGTTTAACCTAAAATTTTCTCATCCTTTTAAATTATTAAAAAATCATCCATTCCCTATTATGTTGCCATTATTGAAAAGCTACTTGATTATTATTATTTTTTTTGCAGAAAAAGACACAATTTCAATTGTTTCTACTCCACTTATATAATAGTAAAATTATTTGATAACCAACCAATAGTAGTTAATGATTTAAAAATGTGCTCTCTCAAATCTTTGCCACCGGTAGCCATAGTTAATAATTGAAAAAAAAAGAAGTAAATTAAGTTCATTTGATAAACACAGTATCAGAAATGTTGGCGCGAAAAATCTTCCACTGCGAGAGGAGGGCACAAGAATACAATAATGCAATTCAACATCTTCAAACAGAAAGGACAAAACTAGTCAACAATCCGCCCCAACTCAAGGCTTGGCAATCCGGCGATTCATTGGCTAGTCAACTTCACTCAATTGCTACCAAAATCAACGAATATCAGAGGTTGATCTCCTCTATCGATTTGAACTTAAGAGCATTGAAGAAAGAAAACGTTGATGGGTAAGCCATCATTTTGATTGTATAATTGATATGCATATTATGATCTGAAATAGTTCTTCTTAAAGAATTTTCTTGAAATTTTTACATTTTCTTTTGTATGATATGCAAATCAGTATTTTTGTTGAACTGTTATACCTTATTTATTCCATTTAAGTTCTCAAAAGTTTAATCTTGATTAAATTTACTACATTTTGTATAATTGATATGCATATTATGATCTGAAATAGTTCTTCTTGAAGAATTTTCTTGAATTTTTACATTTTGTTTTGTATGATATGCAAATCACATTTTTGTTGAAATGTTATGTTGCCAATCTGTGTTATAAACTCAGAAATTACTGGTTCTAATAAATCATACAGAAACACGAAGTATCTGAGAATTTTTTATAACCAGTAAATAAGATGAACAGAGATAAAATAATTTAATCTGTAAAAACGTACCAGAATCTGGAATACTCTTATTGAAATTTTCGGAAGAAAATCAAGTCCACTGAATTCACAGTGTCCCCTTAAGGAAATTATTCCCCTCTAGTATCCGAGGTTTGATTTGGAATATAACCTCCCAGGGTAAAATGATTTTAATCAGTAGAGTATAGATACCAAAAACTCTACTGTCAGCGAATCAATCCACAGAAGGAAAGTACACGAAGAAAATGTGATTTTAAGAAGAAGGAAGATCAGAAAATTCGTAGGAAATATTCTGAAGACTGAATGGTTTATTTACAAGATAATATATTCTGAATGGTTGCAACCCTTTCAGAATTAACACGACCATTAATGAAAGGTTGCAAACTTTCAAATGGTATTGACTGTTCCTGAAAGTTGCAACCTTTCAGAACAGTCATGGCGGGAAATTTTAAATATAACAGATTTAAAACGGGTCACTCGCGGATCCGAGTCGGGTCGGGTTTTAACTAAAAAGTTGAAAACATTTCGGTTATCAACTAATTTATTGAAATAATTTTTGGCCATTTAAATTAACTAATAAATAATTAAAATAAATTTTGTCCAAAAAATTATCTCTCGATCGATCATTTGCCAAATCCAAATCCAAATCCAAATCCAAATCCAAATCCAAAGCCAAAGCCGAAGCCGAAGCCGAAGCCGAAGCCGAAGCCGAAGCCGAAGCCGAAGCCGAAGCGAGCGAGCGACGACGACGACGGCGCGAGGGGGGTCCCTCTTTCCAACCCTTTTAACAATTAATAGGAGTGTTTATTTATTTAAACTCTCCTATTTTCCTTTCCATTACCGATGAGGGACTATGCCTATTGCAATAAAGCATTAGAGGACTTTTCAAGAGGAACTCAAGTGTTCACCAACCAAGATTTTACACCGCCTCTCCTCCCTCTATTTCCCATCAATTCTGCTATACATACCCAACAATCCCCACATTGATGGGGAATAGTTATAACATAGGAATGCACGGACAATTGTGTACTTTACAAGCAAGGATTAATTGCATCTGGATAAGTAGGTTCCCCTTGGACTTTCCGTAGTGAACATATGTCGGATATACTCGGTCAATCGGTAGATATGATATCTTTGAACCGTCGAACTTTGGTGATACCTAGACAACCATATGTCACACAATTAACCCTTTACTGTTTATGATTCTTACGGTTGTGTTCGTTTCAGCCATGAACACCTCCTGGTTTCATGAGTGTATAGAGAATAGGCTTTTGACATAAATTCTCTTTGAAGCGGCTTCCACTTCACACTCACATAGGTGATTTCTAACCGTGTCATCTCGTAGATACACTATTTGTCAAATCTACCAAACTTAGCAAATCATTAAAAACTTAAGCTTATTACCTCATTAACAAGCCTTAAAGTCTTAACCTTTTCCTGAACATTGTCTTCATCATGAGAATGGATTGAGTTATTGACAATGTCGAACCGTCAGCCACAACTTTGTTTTCTCCTTGAATCTAGCTCTTGGGATCTCCAGTCTGCTAGATAGAGTTACCGTCATGCTGACTTGTCCTAAGCCGTAAACCCATTCCCTTAGATGATCTTTCAACTGCCTCTCTCACTAGGCCTTTCGTTAGTGGATCTGACACATTATCGCTTGACTTTACATAGTCAATTGTGATAATTCCACTAGAGAGCAGTTGTCTTATGGTGTTATGTCTACGTCGTATATGACGAGACTTCCCGTTGTACATAACGCTCCCTGCCCTACCTATTGCTGCTTGACTATCGCAATGTATGCAAATTGGTCCGACAGGTTTGGGCCAGAATGGAATATCCTCTAGGAAATTCCGGAGCCATTCTGCTTCTTCACCAGCCTTATCCAAAGCAATGAATTCAGATTCCATTGTGGAGCGAGCAATACATGTCTGTTTGGAAGATTTCCAAGAGACAGCTCCTCCACCAAGTATGAATACATAACCACTCGTGGATTTTACATCATTTGACCCGGTGATCCAATTTGCATCACTATATCCTTCAATCACAGCAGGATATTTATTATAATGCAAAGCATAATGTTGTGTCCATTTAGATAACCCAACACACGTTTATAGCCATCCAGTGAGTTTGATTCGGATTACTAGTGTACCGACTCAGTTTACTAATAGCACATGCTATATCTGGTCGTGTGCAATTCATAATATACATCAAACTTCCCAACACTCTGGCATATTCCAATTGAGAGTCACTTTGACCTTCATTCTTTTTAAATGTACAACTTAAATCAATTGGAGTTTTGACTATATGAAATTCAAGTAATGAACTTATCCAATACTTTTTCAATATAATGAGATTGAGATAATGCTAGTCCCTGGGGAGTTTTGATAATCCTGACCCCTAAGATCAAATCAGCAACTCCTAAGTCTTTCATATCGACTTGTTGGACAACATGCGCTTAATAGCATTATATCATCAATTTCTTTACTCATTATTAACATGTCATCAACATACAAACAAACAATGACTTCATGATTCATAACATTTTTGATGTAAACACATTATCACATTCGTTAATCTTGAATCCATTTGTCAACATTACTTGATCAAATTAGCATGCCATTGTTTGGGTGCTTGCTTGAGTCCATAAAGTGACTTCACAAGTCTGCACACTTTCTTTTCTTTACCAGGAACTATAAACCCTTCAGGTTGTTCCATGTAAATTTCTTCCTCTAACTCTCCATTTAAGAAGGCTGTCTTTACATCCATTTGGTGGATTTTAAGATCATGGACTGCTGCAAGTGCTATTAACATCCTAATTGATGTTATCCTTGTTACTGGAGAATATGTGTCAAAGTAGTCCAGACCTTCCTTTTGTCTGTACCCTTTGACTACCAGTCTAGCCTTGTATTTGTCAATAGTCCCATCAGGTTTCATTTTCCTTTTAAAGATCCATTTTGATCCTAAAGGTTTATTTCCTGGAGGAAGATCAGTCAATTCCCAAGTGTGATTGCTTAAAATTGATTCAATCTCACTATTGACTGCTTCTTTCCAATAAGTTGACTGACGAAGACATAGCTGCTTTAAATGTTTGAGGCTCATTTTCAAGCAATAGTGCTACAAAATCTGGTCCGAAAGAAACAGATTTCCGTTGTCGAGTACTTCGCCTAGGTTCCTCACTAGTTAGAATATTTTCCATTGATTCTCTCGTGGTCGTTTAGATCTTTCACTTGTTGACTCACTTTCAGTTTTATAACGGATAAATGTTTTCAAAAAATTCTGCATTATCTGATTCAATTATCGTATTAACATGAATCTCAGGATTATCAGATTTGTGAACCAAAAATCGACAGGCTTTACTATTCACAGCATATCCAATAAAGACACAATCTATTGTTTTGGGTCCAATTTTAACCCTCTTAGGTAAAGGAACCTCTACCTTGGCTAAACACCCCCACACTTTAAAATATTTCAAGTTGGGTTTCTGCCTTTCCACAACTCATATGGAATTGATTGTGTTTTTCGATGGGGTACTCTATTGAGTATTTTATTAGCTGTAAGAATGGCTTCCCCCCAAAGATTTCGCGGTGAACCAGAATTGATCATTAAGGCATTCATCATTTCCTTTAATGTTCTGTTCTTCCGTTCTGCCAAACCATTTGACTGTGGTGTATAAGGTGCAGTAGTTTGATGAATAATACCATATTCCAAACATATCTCTGCAAAAGGAGATTCATATTCTCCACCCTATCACTCCGAATCATTTTTATCTTTAGATTCAATTGGTTTTCCACTTCATTTTTGTATTGCTTAATGCATCAATTGCTTCATCCTTACTATTAAGCAAGTATACATAACAAAATCGAGTGCAGTCATCAATAAAAGTTATAAAATACTTTTTTCCACCACGAGATGGTGTGACTTCATATCGCATATATCTGTGTGAATTAAGTCTAAAGTTTTAGAATCTCTTTCAACAGACTTGTAAGGATGTTGTTTAACAAACTTACTTTCCACACAAATTTCACATTTCGACTTATCGCATTTAAATCAGGCAATACTTCTAAATTAACCAATTTTCGCAAGGCTTTGTAATTAACATGTCCCAAACGGGCATGCCATAAATCATTTAACTCCAATAAGTAAACAGAAGCAGAATTTTTATTGATACTGTCAATAACCATTACATTTAGTTTGAAAAGACCCTCATTGAGATAGCCCTTTCCTATGTACATTTCATTCTTACTTATTACAGCTTTATCACTAACTAGGACACACTTAAACCCGTTCTTAACGAGTAGTGCAGCAGAAACTAAATTCTTCCTAATAGTAGGGACATGCAGAACATTGTTTAAAGTCAACACTTTGCCGGATGTCATTTTTAACATTACTTTGCCAGTTCCTGCAATCCTTGCTGTTGCTGTGTTTCCCATGAATAAATCTTCATCGTACTCAGCAGGAGTGTACGTTGCAAAGGCTTCTTTGCAGAGCAAATATGTCTAGTAGCACCTGAGTCGAGAAACCACTCCTTGGGATTTCCAACTAAGTTACATTCTGATATCATTGCACACAAGTCATCTGCATCTTCCATCTTTTCCACGATGTTTGCTTGACTTTTGCCTTTGCCTTGTTTTTGTCCTTTCTTGGAGCATGACAATCAGAAGATCTATGACCAGCCTTGCCACAATTATAACAGTTGCCTTTGAATTTCTTCTTGGCCTGTTCTGACTTCTGCCCGTTGGATTTCTTTCTCTTTTTGTCTTTGGTAGGAGCTTCTTCAACAATATTAACTCCAATGATTGTTGAACTCTTACGTGACTTCTTTTCGGCATTTCTGTTATCTTCCTCAATCTTGAGACGAATCACAAGATCTTCAAGTTTCATTTCTTTACGCTTGTGCTTTAGATAATTCTTGAAATCATTCCACGAAGGAGGCAACTTCTCGATCATTGCAGCCACTTGAAAAGCTTCATTTACTACCATATCTTCAGCAATCAGATCATGGAGAATAAGTTGAAGTTCCTGCACTTGTGATCCAACAGTTTTACTATCTGCCATTTTATAGTCTAAAAACTTTGCGACCACAAACTTTTTCAAGCATGCATCTTCTGTCTTATATTTCTTCTCAAGTGCATTCCACAACTCTTTTGAAGTTGTTATTGCACTATAGACATTATATAAGTCATCCTCTAAAGCACTCAAAATGTAACCTTTACATAGGAAGTCTGATTGTTTCCATGCTTCAACAATCATAAATTTTTTCCCTGTCTGGCATATCATCAGCAGGGACTGGAGTATCTTCATTCGTAAATTTCTGCAGACCAAGAGTGGTAAGCCAGAAAAATACTCGTTGCTGCCATCCTTTGAAATTCACACCTGTGAATTTACCCGGTTCTCTGCTTGTGATACAAGAGGTCGGGGGTGGGCAGCAACAGCCACTGTCACACCAGTGTTTTCCATTTCTGATAAACAAAACTGATACTATAAGTAAGCAATAAATTATAATTGCAGACTTAAAGGAGTATAAAATCACAAAGATTTTTGTCTCCACCAGAAACACAGATTTAGATAATTTCCTTAAGATTGTTGCCAATCTGTGTTATAAACTCAGAAATTACTGGTTCTAATAAATCATACAGAAACACGAAGTATCTGAGAATTTTTATAACCAGTAAATAAGATGAACAGAGATAAAATAATTTAATCTGTAAAAACGTACCAGAATCTGGAATACTCTTATGAAATTTTCGGAAGAAAATCAAGTCCACTGAATTCACAGTGTCCCCTTAAGGAAATTATTCCCCTCTAGTATCCGAGGTTTGATTTGGAATATAACCTCCCAGGGTAAAATGATTTTAATCAGTAGAGTATAGATACCAAAAACTCTACTGTCAGCGAATCAATCCACAGCAGGAAAGTACACGAAGAAAATGTGATTTTAAGAAGAAGGAAGATCAGAAAATTCGTAGGAAATATTCTGAAGACTGAATGGTATTTATAGGCAAGAATATATTCTGAAAGGTTGCAACCCTTTCAGAATTAACACGACCATTAATGAAAGGTTGCAAACTTTCAAATGGTATTGACTGTTCCTGAAAGTTGCAACCTTTCAGAACAGTCATGGCGGGAAATTTTAAATATAACAGAATTTAAAACGGGTCACTCGCGGATCCGAGTCGGGTCGGGTTTTAACTAAAAAGTTGAAAACATTTCGGTTATCAAATAATTTTTGGCCATTTAAATTAACTAATAAATAATTAAAATAAATTTTGTCCAAAAAATTATCTCTCGATCATTTGCCAAATCCGAAGCCGAAGCCGAAGCCGAAGCCGAAGCCGAAGCCGAAGCCGAAGCCGAAGCCGAAGCCGAAGCCGAAGCCGAAGCGAGCGACGACGACGACGGCGCGAGGGGGGTCCCTCTTTCCAACCCTTTTAACAATTAATAGGAGTGTTTATTTATTTAAACTCTCCTATTTTCCTTTCCATTACCGATGAGGGACTATTGCCTTTTTCAATAAAGCATTAGAGGACTTTTCAAGTTCCCAACCTTTCAAGTTTTAAACCTTTCAAATTCCTCTCCTTCCCTCTATTTCCCATCAATTCTTGCTACATACCCAACATGTTATACCTTATTTATTCTATTTAAGTTCTCAAAAGTTTAATCTTGATTGAATTTACTATATTTTGTATAATTGATATGTATATTATGATCTGAAATAGTTCTTCTTGAAGAATTTTCTTAAATTTTTACATTTTGTTTCGTATGATATGCAAATCAGGATACTTTTTGAACTGTTATACCTTATTTATTCCATTTAAGTTCTCAAAAGTTTAATCTTGATTGAATTTACTATATTTTGTATAATTGATATGCATATTATGATCTGAAATAGTTCTTCTTGAAAAATTTTATTGATATTTTTACATTTTCTTTTGTATGATATGCAAATCAGGATTTTTGTTGAACTGTTATACCTTATTTGTTTCATTTTAAGTTCTAAACAGTTTTATCTTGACTGAATTTATTACGTTTTGTATATTGAATCTTGGGGTAAGATACATGTTTATTTTCGTTTTTTCTATTTAAGTGTTCTTCTAAACTATGTCTGAACTGGTTCTGGAATTGTGATTTTATGGCAACAAAAGTAGATATTGGAGGCACAGTAATCAACTGCATTTTGATTAAAGCCGAGCACACGGTTTGGAGAAAACTCGTAGAAGATGAAGGCACTGTTCGATTTGTCAATGAACTGAAAGGCGAAGACTGGATTTCAAAGTTTTGAGTTTTGAAAATATTTCCTTGGTAAAAGATTACCAGGGCTGGATAAACACACAGACCCTAAAATGTTTTAGTGGATCTGAAGTTGTGTAAGTAGCGAGTCTGAGGTATAGTAGAATTGGCTTTGTATGCCATCCGACTACTCTGATTTAGTTGTTTTTTGTAAATTACAAATAAGTATGCAGACCCTATATTGTTTTAGTGGATCTTTTAACTCTGTAACTAGTGTGTAGGAGTTGTTTAGAAGAGTTGGCTTGTAGGCCATCTGATAATTGTTGGTATTTTTAAAATTACATGCAGAGCCTATATTGTTTTTGGCAGAATCTCGAAGCCATTATATGGAGTTGTATGTTGTTATAGTTACTGTCTGATAGGCTGTAATGGCTGGTTTCTTCTTCATCAAATTCCATGACCGTCCTACTATGTAATGTGTGAATCATTTGGCTTAATTTCATGGCTTGTTTGTACTTTATTTTTCATGTCTGTTTAAGGTGTATTTTCTCTTGTTTGTTCATCTCGTCTTAAATAGTTATCTTTTTTCTCTAGTCTAGTTCCTTAGGGTTGTTAGATAGGTTTGGTCTTGATCCATCATGTTAGGGTGTGTAGCAATTCTGTTTTAAGGTATTATTCAAATTTATGCCTCTTAGCTAATAGGTTGGCTTCTCTATTTTCAGTTTGCTACCATTGCAAGGATCATCTGTGTGGAAATCTGATGCCTTTTGCTTTAGTTTTGAACAAGAGAGTATTATTTAAGTAATAAATTCTTATATTGTGTTAATGGTTCACTTTCAAATTTGGTTCATGTATATTCAACCCATCACTTGTGAGAGTTTGAGCCTAAATTCGTCTAGTTGATTGTGTATTGTTTCTAGCTTATCTTAAGGTCAATCTTGTTGTCTAGCCCCCAATTGTTGCCTGCCCAGTTGTGAGTTTGATCTCATGATAGGTACCGTCTTATTAAAAGCTTATATTACTTTGCATCTCGCACGGCCACGTCTGTTAAATTCGACACCATTCCTAAACTAAGTGAAATGCATCGGTGCTGTGTGTCGCCTTTTGTGCATCTAACAAAATTTATCCATTCATTATTTGTTTGTTTCACTTGATGTGAATCTGGTGAGTTGCAATATGTTGAAGTCTGAATCTTTTCTTTGCGTAATCGATTGAGTCTCATTTGTAGTCCGATCTAAGAGCAATTTTTGTTGATTTAACTTATGTTTCGTTCCTTGTGCATTCGTGAGGAATCTAGAGTTGTTCATGTCATTAAAGTGAGCCTAAAGTGTTTGGCAGTAATGTTTTCTTTTATTTATTATCGTTGATGTGCTTTGTATTATTAATTATGAGAAGTCTTAGGTTATATCCTCATTTATTCATTCATGCTTACTTGTTAATTGATCACCTCTGCAATATATTTCTATACTCATTAGAAGTTCATCACGTGGCATTCTGTCTATTTGCTAAAAATCAATACAGTAACACTTGTTTTAACAACGAAAAATGTGTTTTTCTCCTGTTAATTGGAGTGGTCCTACTTTCCAAAAATCAATTGTTTATTTAGTATTAATTGCATAATATGTTCCATTTACTTGTAATTTAAATATTTTGTTAAATTTTTCGAAACCCTCCACCTTTAATTTCTTTTCTTTTTGCTTTGCCTATTTACATATGAATTCCGCTCGAGTTCACAATGAACTCCTCTACTTGCATTTTCACATTGGATCAAAGGACCAACGCTTCTCTTTATCGAGTCAGCCATCATGCCATATTGCGAAACTGATGTACATGTTGAAAATGATAAATATGGGTCTTAAGTTAAAATTGCACATTTCAAAAGCCCCAACAAGGGGTTGTAGATATACTTGCTGTATACACTCATATACAATTTTAAAACAGTGAAATACAGGTCTGATGCGAAATACAGGTGCTCGGAAAATTGACTTAGTCTGTATACAGATGATATAAAATCTGATATACAGCGAAAAGGGCTGACATATGGTCCATATACAGTAATATACGCTTGGTATACATACAAGTAAACAGGGGTAAAAATAGGGAAAAATAACTTAAATACACAACTATAAGTTTAGTATTCTTTAATTTTCCCTTCTTTTTTTAAATATTACATAATTCCCTTTTATTTAATTTTAGTAGAAGTTTAGGGATACATAACCTTCTCTCTCCTATAACATACACTTCCCCAATATCATGCCTATTTTTTCTCCATTAAAACACTCAATCTTCTGAATCACTTTTTGAATTTTGAATTACTAATTTTAATTAAAAACGTTTCACAACATTTAATATGAAATTTTGAATTTCAAAATTCAAAAAATTTGAAATTTCTGAAAATTGGACCATTGTTCTCTGGTTCTTCTTCTTCTTACTCCATCATCCGTCTGTAGTTTTTCTTCTTCTTCTTAATTCATCATCTGTTCTTATTTTCTTTTTTTTTTCTTCTTGTTCATTGATATATTACATAAGCCGTCTCTAGGTCTTTTTTTTCTTCTTACTCCATCATCCGTTCTTTTTTTTTTTTTTGTTCATTGTCCTATTACATCATATTAATGGATCCTTTTACTAATAGAAGGATTTATGATTCGGACGATGAAAATTGGAAAGAAAATAGAAAAAAGTATTTGCATGATCCTATGAATGTTCGGGAGGATTCAAACAAAGATTTTGGTGAATCCTCTAAATCAAAGGTTGACAAAATACACCAAAAAAAGAGAAAAAAGCAGCAACCATTGTTGTTGAAATTAGTAAAAATTTTATTAAAGAAATCCCATATGTATCATGAATTTTTGAAAATTGTTATCATGTATCAAACAATAAGTTTAATACATAAGTAGTCAGTGTGTTATAGTGTGTTAGTCGATGCATTGATATATGAATTAGATGTGTATCATATGATTTCCTATGTATCAAGAGTTTTTGAAAATTGTTATCATGTATCAGTCAATAAGTTTAATAACTGCGCCATCAATTGTGCTTGTTGATACATATCGACTCAGTGTGTTATAGTGTTTAGACGATGCATTGATACATGAATTTGATGTGTATCATATGATTTTCTATGTATCACGAGTTTTTAAAAATTGTTATCATGTATCAGTCAATAATTTTAATAACTGGATGTTCATAAAAATGTCTTTAAACTAGATGATATAATCTTGAATTTTCAAAATTTGAAATTGTTATCCAATTACGTGCTGAATTATGCTTATTAATGAACTGTTACCATAATTTAAGCTGATTTAGATAACAAATTTAAATGTTCCATTTTTTTCTCCTTTTTAATCTTAACAGTTCTAAGTTACTGTGTATCATTTACCATGTATCACAACATACTAATGTATCACGCCACAACAATTTTAAGGGATTATTAGTAAATACTAAATTTATCGGGACAGAATGTAATTATTGTATTACACTATGGGATTCCTTAAATTTATACTAAAAATAGAGCCAAAGCCCCAACACAATTGCAGCAGGCCCAAGAAGCGGCCTAATTCAATTTCACCTTTTACTCTCAACCTATTTAATTGTGATTATTTCTTCTTCTTCTTGTTGTTATTATTATTTATTATTATTATTATTATTATTATTATTATTATTATTATTATTATTATTATTATTATATTATTATTATTATTTTACTAACTATATTTTAAAGGGAAAATTATGGGTTAAGAAAACTTATAGTACTTAAGTACTCATCATAAATATAGTTTGTTATAATTATGTAAAGCCCCAGAAACTAGTCAGTTAAACTAGAGAGTTCTAGAGCTTTTCATAAGAGTTTTATAGCTTGATGAGAGGGTCTAAGTCATAAAAATGATTCATATACTTAGAATGGAGGTTTATGGGTCCCCAAGAGGTCCTTGAGGAGGACCTCAAAACAAGCCTAAAAATTGAAAAAAAAATCAGGCCACTCACGCTTTGACACCTATCTGGCCGTGAGCGGACCCACGCCCCATGGGTTGGGGTCGTGGTTCAAGGCCTGAGTTGGCCTGCATTTTCAGCCCCAAAACCAACACCTACGAAGGTGCAGTACCGAGCGTGCAGCCACCGACGGTTCGTGGTGGGTGGTTCGTGAGTGGGGACAGATTTTTAGTTTTTGTTTTCATGTTGGGGTTTGCGAATTAAATAGTTATTAATTAGGGGGTAAGAGGGACTGGTTATTTTGTTATTTACCCACCTATATAAGCTTAATAGGCACCTAAAATAAGTCATTATATAATTATCTTAACTCACCAAATAGAAACCCAAAAATGCTCTCTCTAGAAAGAAGAAGAAGAACGAGAAGAGGGTGAAGTCTACGATTGAAGGGGTTGCCTGTGCTAATCAACTTCGTGGTAAATCTTCCTAAGTTATGTTAGCTTAATCATCCATGGGTTTTTCCACCCATATAGCCCCCTAGGTTTTCCCCCAATTGTGAAGGCAAAAATCCAATCTAGTTAGGGTTTCCTTCTATATTGTGGATAGGGTTTAGTTATGATTCCGATCTAATAGATAATTCCTAATAATAATTTTATAAACATTGAATTGTGATATTATGATGAATTCATGTGATTTCTATGGTAAACTTTAGTCAATTTGATGAATTTGATACTTTGTGGATTTATGCCATTAGATGTGAAATTGAAGGTTCATAGGTGATCTTCCTAACTCAATGTTATGTATAGTAGTTGTTCAATGTTAGGATCATATAATCATTAATAAAAATAGAACTTATTGAATATGATTGATCTTGACTTGTAATGTTGGAATTGAACTTTTATGAACAATTGTGACTAGACTAGAATCACCTAGTAATGATGGATGTGATTATAATACTGGAAATCTAGGTATACTAAAGCTAATAAAAAGCAAAGTTTTTACTAAAGGGATTATAGTCATGAATGTTGCTCACTAGTGTTTTGAGAGTAAAGCTAATGGTGATCAACTAGATTTGTTAAGTCTTTGAGAGTAAAGTCTAAATGAGAATACAAGTCTAATATCTAGAGTTGTGGTGAAAGTCCTATACTCACCTAACCTACCCTATGAATGCTTGAAAGTATAAAGTGGTAGAATCACTTGAACATGGATTGATTATCAAGTACAACCTTTCACGAAACATGAGTGTTAAGCAAGGCTTAACAAGTAAATCTTGGGGTGTATGCTTGGCCCCAAGTGGATATTAACAATGAGATGGAGTGTCACACAAGAGAGGATCCTAGATCAAAGTAGAAAGGATAACCACACCTAGTTGACGTGAGGACTATCTAAGTTGAACGAAGAACTCTTACGTAGATCTCATGGATAGAAGCCTTCACATAGTTCAGTTAGTGTTTCTAATTGAAATCTCCATATCCAATGAATTAAGACATGCTTGAAGAAACATCTCATAGTGTTCTAAAGCATAATGAAGTACCTCATAGTGTTCAAGAGTATAAATGGGCTTAGACATGCTTAAGGTAGTATATCATAGGGTCCATTATTGAGATGACCAAAAAGGGATACTTGGATTGGGTGGTACTATGAGATGCTATTCACGCTTTGCACATGTATGCTTTTGAGGTTACTTGAGAATAGTTCTATTATGGTATATATGATTAAGAGTCAAAGAATGTTTATATGTTGGAGACTTTTCTTATTATGGTGATATTGTCTCTTATGCTTATGGTTTATGTTTCATGAAGTATTTCATACGATTTTGGGTTATTTCTTATATTGACTAACCTTTGTCTTATGCTCTTATGACTATGCTACCTAACATGTTTAGTACATTTTGAAATGTACTAACACATACTTTACCTACATTTTAATAAAATGTAGGGTCTCATAGATTGAGTTTCTTTGGAAGCTAGGTTTTTAAGGAGCAAAAAGAGTCGAATAATCAGTGAGTTCTCATAGCTTCAAGGACATATCTATCATTTCCCTTTATGTCATTTTTTTTTTATAATTTTAGATTTTTATATGGGCCGCGTCCCAAGACTTTTATTCAAGATTTATACTAGATGTTTTGAGGAAAAAAGTACAGTAAAGACTTCCATTTTCTTTATAATTTTTTTTCCGATTGTATGGATAAAAGAAGTTTTAAAATTTTGCGTACTTTTCTATTATCTTATGTTATGATATGCTCAGAACTTGTATGAGACCCCTTCGGGGTCAAGTACACCATCTTATACCTATGGTATACCCTTGGGTCATTAAAAATTTACTACTCGCGACTAACATTATACATTTATTATGTGGACTAACTTCGAGTTTGTATAATTAGCCATGTTTGTACATGTATAATTCACTAGAACATACAAATACACATGTATTATATACAATTATCTAATTGATATACACATAAAATTCATCTCTCTCCCACTTTCTTTCCTCTCCTGCTCGCTTATCTCCTCCATCTCCCGATCTCGCTCTCCCCCTCCTTCCTATTCCAGTCTCCTCCCCTCTCTCTATTTCTCTTGCTATATATACAAATACATATGTATAATATACAATTATCTAATCAATATACATATACAATTCATCTTTCTCCCACTCTCTGCCCTCTCTCGCTCGCCTCTCTTCTCTCCCTCCTAATCTCACTCACCTCTCTCCTCCCTCTTCTAATTTCACTCTCCTCTCTACCTCACACCCTCTCTCCTCCTTCTCCCAGTTTTGCTTTTCATATATACAAATACATATGTATAATACACAAACCGATATACATATACAATTCACCTCTCTCTCACTCCCTGACCTCTCTCGCTCACCTCTCTCCTCTCTCCCAATCTAGCCCACCCCTCTCCCCCCATAACATATAGCTACGAATTATAATTATCAAACTATAATTATGGAGTGTAATTAGACTATTTTTGAGTTGTTATATGTGGAAATTCCTCAATTTTAAATGACTTAATCAAATTCCCCAAAAAATGAGTTGTATTCTTAATGTTAGTTTATTTTAGTGAAATTTTTATAAATGACATTTAGAAGACTAATAACTTCATGACGACAGAATGATTGTTTCAGGTTGTAGCAATTTGTTTAATTTTTAAATAATTGGATAAATCAATTTTGAAAAAATAGAAAGATAAAGATAAAAAAACGATTTTGACATAAGAAGATAAAATAAAGATAAAGGTGTATTAATTAATTTTGAATTCATATATGATAATTGCTAATTGACATAAATTTAGGAGATTCAAACAAATAAGGAATATTTATTTTCTTTATTTCACTCAAATCTGTTAACATTAATTAAAAAAAAGATTTTATTCATTTTGTTTTAATGGACGATTTCTTATCTATATTCATTAAACATGGTTGTAGGTGAGATCTTTCTGGTTAGTATTCTTTAAAATTTATTGTTTGTATTTGTATATTAATGAAACGTAGAAAAACAATCAAACTGTAATGATATTTATGATTTTGTTTATGTATACTAGATTAAAGTTGTGATGTTTCTTGTATGAATATTATTTTGTCCATAATACATAATCATTTTTGTGAAACTGTAGTTAATATTGCTACGAGTGCGTTTGTTATTTTTTTTAGTTATTTTGTATACTATTTTTACTGTGGGTTTATGCGATATTTATTTAATATAAAAATAATTTGAGTATAAGTGTATGAAATTTGTATAGTATTAGTTTTGTAAAGTTATGAAATTTGTGAAAAACAAGGTATGAAATTTATTTAATGGTATGAAATGTGTTGTAATGTTGTTATGAAACTGATATTTTTTTAGTCAATTTGATAATAATAATGAGATGACTTTTGGTATGCAGTTTAAAATTATAATATGAGATACATTTTTTTAAAAAAATAAATAAAATGTATCGGTTGACATGAATTCGATAGTGTAATTGGAATTATATTGGTTTGAATAAGTATTCACTATTTTGTATAAATATGAGCAAGAATTATCATGATTTGTATGAAATTTGTATTAGGTTTGTATGAAATGTGAATATAAATACAACACATGTTTTTTTACTTTTGTTTTATTGATAACTGACTGTGATTTCGTAATGAAACACGAATCTATGTTGATTTTCAGATGGAAGGAATTATTATAGTTACATGATCTTGGTATGAATAATCGACGAATTTTGACATGAAATATGTATGAAATGTGTGAATAAACTTGAACGCTGGAAAGGATTTACTAATGTGAAATTCAAGAGGTCTAAAGTTACATGCAGTACATGTTATCGAGAAGGCCACAACAAGAAGACATGATCAATTTACCCTGCACCAAAAAATTATAAATTGTTTTGATTCATTATGTATTTTAAGCTAATGAATTATAATTTCAGAATATTTTATTACAAGTAGTGTAAAATCCATTTTTATCTATCCATTATTTTTCAAATATATAGTGAATAATTTATTGAGTAATGCTATTATGCAATTATATCCATTTGTAATGCAATTGAAATCACATAGATACTAGTTAATATAATTTTCAATTGATATTCTTTTGGTATCCACTCAGTGTCTGACTTATAAAAATATATAAAACAGGGTGTAATTGAGCTGGATACAATATAATATGGTCACTGTTTTATGTTGTCAGTTTCATTCATTCCAGATTTATACAAGGTGAATACCAGATTTATATATTATTCGTGTATATACACTTTTCTCTCGCTTTATACAAAACAGAAACAGATTATACACTTTTGTGTATAAAGCGAGATAGGCGAGAGAATGGAGAGTGGCGAGCGAGATTTTTGCGAGAGAGACGCTGACAAATTTTAGCTAATGTTTGCTATGGAGCACAATTAAATCAAACCCTAGCTATCCATTTATTTTAGGTAATTAGTTTGCTATTATATACAATTTTCCCTTTTTCAAAACTAAAGTTTAATAAATATTTGGATAATGCTGATGATATCAAAATTGCATAAACTTGGTATCTAACTTGAATACTTTTTACAAATTAAAAATAAAAATTGGTTGAAGATAGAATCCAACTATGACAAATTATTAAAAGAAATAAATTTGACAATGTAAAACAATGCATATTGTATTGTTGCAAAAAATTGTAGCAAAAATAAATATATATCATCCAAAAATTTAAAAAAAAACATGTAAAAAATGGATTCTTCTCTCTTACAAATTTGAAAAAAATAAAAAATACATATTGACATTTGTTGATTTTTTTCTCTTACAAAATCTGATTATGAATCATAAGGGGGTTCCACAATTTTCCCCTTTCTCTTTAATCCCTTGTGATTAGGACTTTCAATTTTCTTTGCTTCACTTTTCTTCTTATTTCCTGTAATTTGTTTGTTCTTTTGAGATATACCACTCTCTTTCACCGAAGTTGCACTATTGTTGGGCGGCAACATTCTAGTAAATATGTTAAATTTCGGAGCCTCTGTTGCAACAATTGCTTCTACTAATTTGGGCTCTTTTTAGGAGTATGCTTTGATTTCTTTGACATGTTTTATCGAAAATCTTTAAAATTTTGATTCTTAGAATTGTGAATTTTCCCTTTCCTTGTGATTGTAGAATGAAGTTTTTTTTTATTTATTTATTTATTTATTTATTTAAGAGGTGATAGTGAGATGTAGAAACAATTTTTATGGAAGATGATTGAGGAGGTGAAAGAGGAATCTGTAATTTTCACTGTATGAAAATTTTTCATTTTTTGAATGTTGGGGTGGTGGGTTGATGACTAGAAGAAGAATGGTGACTTTAGGATGTCGGTTAGATGTGTAACAGTAAAAAAGAAACAAGAATCAAGGTAAAATCCCTATAAATGTGTAAGAGATAATTATTTATATAATTTAATAAAAATATAAAAATATAAAATATTATTTATTTGATAAAGTAGAAATTGATTGATTTTTAAATAAAAAGAATCAATTATAACCCGTAATACTGTTACAAGTAAGAATATTTTGAAAGTAAATTTAAAACCCGTAATATTGTTCCTTGAATATATATGTGGGGTGGTTTTTCCTCTAGGTGAATAAGATTTTCATTTTTTTTAATCAACTCTTGTACTTTTATTGAAAACTTTTACTTAATCTTCAATTAATTTAAAATACTTTTCAAGCTTTAATTGACCAATTTGGTGCAAATTATTATTTCTAGAATGATTCAAATAAATTCTAATTAATCTAATTTTGGTGAAATTCTAATCATAATTTAATGTTTCAATTAATGTCCTCTTTTCTTAAAAATGAAAAATTGTTCTTTGTTTAACTATTTTCTCAAGTTAATCATTTTTCTAAAAAATAGTTAAGATATATTTTAACCAATTCGTAGGATAACCGCGTGTTAGTAGATACTTCAAATGCTTTAAAATACATTCTTGAAGTGTGATGAGAATCTCTTGCCCATTTTTCCTAAATTTGTAAAGACTTAATCTGTTAGAATGTTTTTAAATTATAAATGTTCATAATTTATTTAAAAACTAAGTGACGACTCTTTCTACGTATTTTTCTTAAACTATTTTCTATTTAAAATATTTCAATAGTGATTTTTCTAAAAATAGTAAAATTACGGCGTAATAAGGTGGACCGTTCATCCTGGGTTTTCACATCCATAAGTCTTTTTCAATTTTGAGATTGGTCATATATAAGACCATTTTCTCATGACCACATGTTTTCTCTTGCAATATTTAGCATGAAGAAAATCTCTTAGCAGACTATGTTTAGTTTTGAAATCCACGAAATCCTTGCAGAAATGTTACAAAAATCTCATAAGGACCTGAAACCATTACACCTTCTACAGTAGGATAACAAAGACCATGCCAATATTTCCAATGATGTTTGTTCTTATTATGCTCAAAGCCCCAAGAAAAATTATTAAAAATCTTCTCAATTTAATTTAAGATATCTTTAGGACGATATAAACTGATAGAAGATGGAGAAGGAGGGAATATAAAGCATACTTGATAAGGGTAGCTTTGCCACGGTAAGATAGAAAATTACCTTTACATCCTTACAACTTGTTAGAAACTTTTGCAACCATATTGTTGAAGTAGGCAATTTTTTTTCTTTCCTTTTAAATGAGGCACCCCAAATATTGAAAAGAAAATTGTAACTGAGAGAACCGAGTGACATTCTCCACATCAGGAATAAAATCAAGAGGAAAATTAGCCGATAATAGAAAATCAGATTTATTTTTATTATAAGTTGAGCAGACATGTATCATACATGTTGAGCCTATTTATTATCATATATTGATAAAAGGCACGTCTCTAGAGGAAAAAAGTACTTTATCACTGTTGGAAAAATGATTCTAGTATCTCAAAAGAACGGTTCATATTATCTTCTATATTTATCATATTAAATGGGTGTTAATATCCGATTAATTGTCATTTAAATTAGTATTAATATTGGTCTATATATGGTAGTTGCCAACGTTTGTTTCCTCCTAATTAGTTTTCAATCTTTTGCTTTTAATCTTCTTAAACAACCTTTATAACTCTTAATTCTTTTGGTTGATGACTATTTTTGACTATATATATTACCTTCCATTATTGATTAAGAGGGTAGAAAAGAACAAAGGGAGTTTCTTCCATCTCTTTCCAATGTTATATTTGTCACGACCCAATTCGAGGACGCGACTGGCACCCACATTTACCCTCCTATGTGAGCGAACCAACCCATCTAAACCTTAACATTTCAATATAATATCAACAGAAAATAATGCGGAAGACTTAAACTCATAAATAAAACAACTCACTATTATTAATATTCCCAAAATCTGGAAGTCATCATCACAAGAACATCTATGATAAAATTACTAATCTAAACTATCTAAGAATGTCTAGAAGCTAAAAATACATAAGAAACTAGTCCATGCCGGAAGCCAAGGCATCAAGACTTATAGAAGAAGATCCAGTCCAAGCTAGAAGCGTTAGCTCACCCTGAAGATCCGGTGTGACGAAAACTGGCTTGAATTACGGCGGAGTTGAAGTTCACGGAACGTTTGCTGCATAACACAATAACAAAGAGGAAAACATAAAAGTAGGGGGTCAGTACAACCACACGTACTGAGTAGATATCATCGGCTAACTCAAAATAGGGAACAATATATATCAATAATAATGTAAATCAACTACAATACTCAACATATAGCAACAACAATTTCTTTATCATTAACAATTTTCGTCAAGTTCACACATGAGGACTCAAGCCTCAATACCATACTCATTTGGGAATTAAGTTCATTAGATTGAGTATATTCATTATCTTTCAAGATTCATTATCTTTCTTCCTCTTGTGTCGGTACGTGACACTCCGCCCCTCTAATTCTATCCTGGTGCTGAAACGTGGCACTCCGATCCTCATATACTATCCTGGTACCGGAACGTGGCCCCGATCCATATACTATCCTGGTGTCGGAACGTGACACTCCGATCCTCATATTCATTCTATCCTGGTACCGGAACGTGGCACCCGATCCCCTAATTCATCAAGCCTTCTTTTACACTAAGGCATCCTCATTATCATTATATTTTATCAAGCCTTCTTTCATACTAAGGCATCATCAATCTTATTATATAATATATCAAGCGAATTAGGGTTCTTTCAAGATTTGGGATTCAATAGCTTCATCATGCTTTGTTAATTCATCACAATTTCGTAATCATACTCATGCAAGCATACAATTTAAGCACATAGCAGGGTTTACAATACTATCAACACATAATATTCACTATTAAGAGTTCACTACGATTATCGTAATATAAACCATACCTACCTCCACCGAAGAATTGGAATCCACAAGAAATTTCCCAGCTTGATATTCTCCTCAACCAATTCGATCGATCAATCTCTCTTTCTGTTCTTTCTCTTTTGTTTTATTCAAACCCTCTTTCCTTTACCCTAATTACAATATAATTAAGTGTGAAAAAGGACAATAAACCCCACTAATTAACTTAAGGTTACCCTTTTAAACCCCTAAGTAATTAGACTTATTAATGTTAACCCTCAATCTTTATAATTAAGGAAAGAATAGTCAAAAACGACCCTTAAAACGTGGAGAAATCCTAAACTGCCTGGGATTGCGCAGCCTGTGACGGGCCGTCGTGCCTGCGACGGTCCGTCACGATGGCCGTCGCAACCTCCCACTTCCAGGGGTCTGTGACGGCCCGTCACACCTGTGACGGTCCGTCCTGCACCTCCGTCATGACGGTCAGAAACTCGTTTCTTGCACCAAATTCTCAAAAGTTGAAGTGTTTTGCAACGGAGCTCACGACGGTCCGTCGTGGCTGTGACGGCACGTCCTGCAGGTCCGTCACAATTTACAGAGAGTCGATTTTTAGTACCCAATTTCAGAATTTCTAAGTGTCATGGGACGACACCTCCTCGACGGGCCGTCGTGACCACGACGGTCCGTCGGGACACACACGTCTCAGCCAGTTTTTCCCCCTATATTACAATCTGCTGCTCAAACGACTGAACAGGTCGTTACAATAGATACCAATTTACCCATCGTTCGTCCCCGAACGATCAAAAGAAGAAAAACAATGGCGAAAAGGAGTACCTGAATCTGTAAACAGATGTGGGTATTTTTCTTGCATATCTGCCTCCTTCTCCCAAGTAGCCTCTTCAACCGGTCGATTCTTCTTGCACTTTGATGGATGCAATCTCTCTCGACCTCAGCTTGCGAACTTCTCTATCTAATATAGCACCGGTTTCCTCTTCATAAGTCAAGTTCTCATCCAACAAAACTGAATCCCAACGGATAATGTAGTTTCCATCTCCGTGGTATCTCTTCAACATGGATACATGAAACACCGATGCACTCCGGACAGCCCTGGGGGCAAGGCTAATTCATAAGCCACCTCCCCTATTCTCTTAAGCACTTCAAATGGTCCAATATACCTTGGACTTAACTTACCCCTTTTTCCGAACCGCATCACCCCTTTCATGGGTGAAACCTTCAACTAGACTTGTTCACCTTCCATGAACTCCAAGTCTCTACTTTTCGGTCTGCATACTCCTTTTGTCTACTTTGAGCCGCTAAAAGCTTTTCTTGAATAGCTTTCACCTTCTCCATAGAATCTCTTAACAGATCAGTCCCCCAAGGTCTAACTTCAAATGCGTCAAACCACCCAATGGGAGATCTACACCTCCTCCCATACAATGCTTCAAATGGGGCCATGTCGATACTGGAGTGATAGCTATTATTGTATGAAAACTCTGCCAACGGTAAGAAGCTATCCCAATGGCCACCAAACTCTATCACACACGCACGAAGCATATCCTCCAACACTTGAATCGTTCGCTCAGACTGACCATCAGTCTGAGGGTGAAACGCCGTACTAAGGTCCAACCTAGTACCTAATTCTGCATGCAATGTTCTCCAAAACTTAGAAGTAAACTGCGTACCTCTATCAGATATGATGGAGAGTGGAACTCCATGCAACCGAACGATCTCTGCGATGTAGATCTTGGCTAACTTCTCTGCATTGTAGGTCACCTTGACAGGAATGAAGTGAGCAGACTTAGTTAACCTATCCACGATCACCCAAATGGAGTCATACTTACCCAAGGTTTTTGGAAGACCAACCACACAAGTCCATTGCGATTCTCTCCCACTTCATTCAGGAATGGGCATTCTCTGAAGCGTTCCTCCGGGCTTTGGTGTTCATACTTTACTTGTTGACAATTTAGGCATTTGGCAACAAACTCAACAATATCTCGCTTCATTCTACTCCACCAGAAGTGTTGCTTTAGGTCGCGATACATCTTGGTTGCACCAGGATGTATAGAATATCCGAAACTATGAGCCTCTGTCAGAATAGTGGTGATCAAATTATCGACGCGGGGTACACATACTCTTCCCTTAATCCTCAAAACACCTTCACCATCGATTATTGCTTCCTTAGCCTCTCCTTGCAACACTTTATCTCGAATTCGCCTTAGTTTCTCATCATCAAACTGTTTCCCCTTAATCTGTTCAAGAAAAGAAGATCTTGCCTCTACACAAGCTAACAATCCTCCATTCTCATTTATTTCTAACCTCATAAGGTCATTAGCCAAAATCTGCACTTCTCTAGCCAATGGGTGTCTAGAAGCTTGCAAATGAGCTAGACTTCCCATGCTTCCGGCTTTTCTACTCAAGGCATCTGCCACAACATTCGCCTTTCCCGGATGATACAAGATAGTGATGTCGTAGTCCTTCAGTAGTTCCATCCATCTCCTCTGTCTCAAGTTCAAGTCTTTCTGAGTGAATACATACTGTAGGCTACGATGGTCCGTGTAGACTTCACACTTAACCCCATACAGTAGTGTCTCCATTGCTTTAGTGCAAATACTACCGCGGCCAACTCCAAATCATGGGTCGGATAGTTACGTTCATGCTCTTTAATTGTCTCGAAGCATAAGCTATCACATTTTTCTCTTGCATTAGCACTGCACCCAACCCAGAATAGGATGCATCACAATAACAATGAAGTTTTTAAACCCTCTACTGGCAAGGTGAGGATAGGCGCGGTAGTCAACAAAGTCTTAAGCTTCTGGAAGCTTTCTTCACATTCGTCTGACCATACAAATGGAACATTCTGCTTAGTCAAGTTCGTCAATTGAGAAGCAATAGAAGAGAATCCCTTGACAAATCGGCGGTAGTAGCTAGCTAACCCCACAAAACTCCTTATTTCTGACACGTTTGTAGGTCTTACCCAATTCTTTACCGTCTCAATCTTAGATGGATCCACCATCACTCCATCCTTAGAAACCACGTGTCCCAAGAAGGACACTGAATCTAGCCAAAACTCACACTTGGAGAATTTCGCATAAAGCTTTTTCTTTCTCAACAACTCTAACACCATTCTCAAATGCTCCTCATGTTCCTTCTTACTCTTGGAGTATATCAGTATATCATCAATAAACACAATCACAAAGGTCCAAGTATGGCTTGAAAATCCCGTTCATCAGACTCATGAAGGCAGCAGGGGCATTCGTAAGTCCAAAAGACATTACCACAAAAATTCATAATGACCATACCTAGTTCGAAAAGCGGTCTTTGGCACATCTGTTGCCCGTATTTTCAATTGATGATAACCGGATCTCAAGTCGATCTTCGAGAAGACACAAGCACCTTGTAGTTGATCGAATAAGTCATCAATGCGAGGAATGGGGTACTTGTTCTTAATAGTTACTTTGTTCAACTGTCGGTAATCTATGCACATTCGGAAACTCCCATCCTTCTTCTTCACAAATAGCACCGGAGCACCCCAAGGAGATGCACTTGGTCTAATGAAGCCTTTACTCAACAATTCTTGAAGTTGAGCCTTTAACTCTCTTAACTCCGCGGGAGCCATTCTATAAGGAGGTATAGAAATGGGGCGAGTACCCGGTTCAAGATCAATGCAGAAGTCTATATCCCTATCTAGTGGCATACCAGGAAGATCTGCAGGGAACACATCCAAAAACTCACGGACTACCGAAACTGACTCAATCGAAGGTACTTGAGTAGTGTCATCCTTGAGATGTGCCAAGAAAGCTAAACACCCTTACTCACCATTTTCTTAGCACGAAGAAAGGAGATAATACGCACCGGACTGGAAGTGTAGTCGCCCTCCCACACTAACGGATCGGCCCCAGGCTTGGCTAACGTCACCGTTTTGGCATTACAATCCAAAATCGCAAAGTTTGGAGAAAGCCAAGTCATACCCAGAATTACATCAAAGTCACCCATTTCTAAGATGACCAAATCTACGTAAGTGTTGCTCCCCACAAAATTCACCAAACAAGACCTATACACTTTTTCGACTATCACAGACTCACCCACCGGAGTAGAAACACGAATAGGCGTGTCAAGCAATTCACAATGTAATTCAGACCATTAGCAAATGAGGAAGATACATAAGAAAATGTGGATCCAGGATTAAACAACACGGAAGCCATGCAATCACAAATCAGAAGGTTACCTGTGATAACTGCATCAGACGCCTCCGCTTCAGATCTCCCAGGGAAAGCGTAGCAATGAGCCCCATTATTTGTCTGTCCGTTGCCCCTACCATGTTGTGTAGTAGTGGCTCCATTTTGCCCTTCACCTCTGCCGTTTTGGTGACCACCATTACCTCGGCCACCACGCCCTCCAGAATAACGACCTCTACCATTACCACCCCTACCTCTAGCCAGTGGGGCTCTGAAACTCTGGTTTGGACAATACCTCTTAATGTGTCCAATCTCTCCACATCCATAACATTCTCGGGGTTCACGCATCGGCCTCTCAGAGAAGTGTTGACCGTTCTGAGGTGGACCCCCAACTACAGTCTGTAGTGAAGACTGAATTGGTCGACTTGCGTAACTTCCGGAGCTCTGTCCTCTAGAGTGAGAACCATTAACTCACCTCCCCTTCGAAACCTCTTTGATGTAGACGTGGTGGTGAAGTCATCCGGTTTCACTCCTTCCACCTCTATCACAAAGTCTACCACCTCTTGGAAGGATGTTGCTGTTGCCGCTATCTGTAAGCTGAAATCCGCAATTCTGACCTCAACCCCTTCACAAAACGGCGAATCCGTTCTTGTGGACTGAAACAAAGTTGGGTGGCATATCTGGATAGTGCGCGAAATTTAGCCTCGTACGCGTTAACTGTCGTCCTCCCTTGCTCTAGACTCAAGAACTCGTCCCTTTTTCTATCTCTCAAAGTCCTTGGGATATACTTCTCCATAAACAGGGTAGAGAATGATTCCCAAGTCATGGGTGGTGTCTCTGTTGGTTGACACTCAACATGTGATCGCCACCACATTTTGGCGTTCCCTTGAAATTGATAGCTTACGAACTCGACACCAAACCTCTCTACTATCCCCATCTGTGTAGTAGCTCATGACATCGACCATAAAATCATAAGCATCCTCAGATTCTGCACCCTTGAAGGTTGGAGGTTTCAATTTCAAGAACTTAGTGAAAAGTTCATGTTGATCGTTTGTCATAATAGGCCCAGTAGTCAGACGTGGAAATGTGCCTATTCCCAATGTTGCATCCATGCGGGGAGCCATAGTAGCCGCATGTCGTATCTCTGAAACCGGAGGTGTTGGTGCAGAAACAACTGGAGGTGCCTGACCCTGATCGGATAACCCGCTAAGATAAGCAAGTACCTGGTTGATCATCTCTGGGGTAGGTTGGGGTGGCATTTCCTCATGTTGCACTTGTTCAGTTTCCCCTTCCTCACCCTCTCTTACTACCTCCTCGGTCGGTGGAGGAGTCACTACCCTAGTATCAGATGGGCTAGGGGCTCGTCCTCTTCCTCTAGAGGACGTCCTCCCACGACCTCTTCCACGGCCTCTTGCCGCTGTTCTTCCTCGAGCTACAGCCCCAGTGGCTGGCTCAGTCGTTTCCGTTGTTGCTGCTGGTGCGGTCGTTGCTCTAGTTCTAACCATCTGCGAAATAGAGTGAAGATGGTCAGATACCAATTTGTATCACCTAGATACCAATTGGACTCAAGTAGTAGCACGAAAGAAAGAATGAAAGAATGGAATTTTCCTAAAGTCTTATAGCCTCTCAAAGAAAAGTAAAGGCGTCCCCCTACCGTTCCTTAAGACTCTATTAGACCTGTTCTTGTGTGATGAGACCAATAAACCTAATGCTCTTATACCAAGTCTGTCACGACCCAATTCGAGGACGCGACTGGCACCCACATTTACCCTCCTATGTGAGCGAACCAACCCATCTAAACCTTAACATTTCAATATAATATCAACAGAAAATAATGCGGAAGACTTAAACTCATAAATAAAACAACTCACTATTATTAATATTCCCAAAATCTGGAAGTCATCATCACAAGAACATCTATGATCAAATTACTAATCTTAACTATCTAAGAATGTCTAAGAAGCTAAAAATACATAAGAAACTAGTCCATGCCGGAAGCCAAGGCATCAAGACTTATAGAAGAAGATCCAGTCCAAGCTAGAAGCGTTAGCTCACCCTGAAGATCCGGTGTGACGAAAACTGGCTTGAATTACGGCGGAGATGAAGTTGACGGAACGTTTGCTGCATAACACAATAACAAAGAGGAAAACATAAAAGTAGGGGGTCAGTACAACCACACGTACTGAGTAGATATCATCGGCTACTCAAAATAGGAACATATATATCAATAATAATGTAAATCAACTACAATACTCAACATATAGCAACAACAATTTCTTTATCATTAACAATTTCCGTCAAGTTCACACATGAGGACTCAAGCCTCAATACCATACTCATTTGGGAATTAAGTTCATTAGATTGAGTATATTCATTATCTTTCAAGATTCATTATCTTTCTTCCTCTTGTGTCGGTACGTGACACTCCGCCCCTCTAATTCTATCCTGGTGCCGAAACGTGGCACTCCGATCCTCATATACTATCCTGGTACCGGAACGTGGCACCCGATCCATATACTATCCTGGTGTCGGAACGTGACACTCCGATCCTCATATTCATTCTATCCTGGTACCGGAACGTGGCACCCGATCCCCTAATTCATCAAGCCTTCTTTTACACTAAGGCATCCTCATTATCATTATATATTTATCAAGCCTTCTTTCATACTAAGGCATCATCAATCTTATTATAATATATCAAGCGAATTAGGGTTCTTTCAAGATTTGGGATTCAATAGCTTCATCATGCTTTGTTAATTCATCACAATTTCGTAATCATACTCATGCAAGCATACAATTTAAGCACATAGCAGGGTTTACAATACTATCAACACATAATATTCACTATTAAGAGTTCACTACGATTATCGTAATATAAACCATAACCTACCTCCACCGAAGAATTGGAATCCACAAGAAATTTCCCAAGCTTGATATTCTCCTCAACCAATTCGATCGATCAATCTCTCTTTCTGTTCTTTCTCTTTTGTTTTATTCAAACCCTCTTTCCTTTACCCTAATTACAATAAATTAAGTGTGAAAAAGGACAATAACCCCACTAATTAACTTAAGGTTACCCCTTTAAACCCCTAAGTAATTAGACTTATTAATGTTAACCCTCAATCTTTATAATTAAGGAAAGAATAGTCAAAAACGACCTTAAAACGTGTGGAGAAATCCTAAACTGCCTGTGGATTGCGCAGCCTGTGACGGCCGTCGTGCCTGCGACGGTCCGTCACGATGGCCGTCGCAACCTCCCAACTTCCAGGGGGTCTGTGACGGCCCTCACACCCTGTGACGGTCCGTCCTGCACCTCCGTCATGACGGTCAGAAACTCGTTTCTTGCACCAAATTCTCAAAAGTTGAAGTGTTTTGCAACGGGAGCTCACGACGGTCCGTCGTGGCTGTGACGGCACGTCCTGCAGGTCCGTCACAATTTACAGAGAGTCGATTTTTAGTACCCAATTTCAGAATTTCTAAGTGTCATGGGACGACACCTCCTCGACGGGCCGTCGTGACCACGACGGTCCGTCGGGACACACGTCGTCTCAGCCAGTTTTTCCCCGTATTACAATCTGCTGCTCAAACGACTGAACAGGTCGTTACAATATTGTGCTGAGTTTTCTTTTGGATTAAATCTATTTTAGTTTCTGGCTCCTAATTTTATACTAAAATAGCTTGTTGAATTTTTGTCTTTTGACATGCCTCAAGCTATGAGAATTTTCTATAAAATTTATTGGTGAAGTAGATGAATTCCGTACAAATATTCGTGATGAAGGTTTTTTAATTTCTATAAGAGTTGCAACAATCATGCATAACAAAGATGGGAGATCAAAGGTCCCTTTTGAATCCGAAGACGAAGGAATAAAATCATCATTAGAGACATTGGTAAACAATCTAGATAATAACTCAACACATTTAAAAAGAGAGGGGGATAAGTGATGACCATGTATTAATTGCCAACTAGTTTTGAAAAATCCATGTCTGCCACCATGAATATTTATAAAGTACCAATTATTAGAAAGGAGTCTTCAAATTCTATCAATCCAAAGGTCAGAGAAACCATTTTTTTTAACATAAGACAAATAAAAACCCAATCTACTCTAAGATAGGTAATATCAAATTTTATAACCACATTGCCTAAATTTGGAGACTGATTAATATTGTGAACCAATTCTTGAGTTAATAAGATGTCGTCAGAGATAAACCTACCTTTATTTAATTCATTATGATAAGCAAAAACAATTTTAATCATAAGGGGAATAATCTTTGATTAAGCAATTTAGAAATAATATTGCTTAAAATAATTATTAAGGCTAATGGGTCTAAGGTCTGTGAAGTGTTCTAGGGTTTCAATTTTAGACTGTTTCCAATTCAATACCAAATTTTATATTAAATTCTATATTTGGTGTAAAATCTGGTGTTGTGAGCTCCAACCCACATTTTCACACCAAATTTGGTGTGTAAATAGTGTTACATCGAATTTGGCGTAACACCATTTGTCACACCAATTCACTTTTTGAATATTATTATATTATTTTATTATACAAACTTTAATTAAACATTATATAAATTGTATATTTTTATTAAATCTCTGGTATATTAATTATTTTTTATGTCATATTTTTATAATATTAATTTTTTATATGTAATTTATTTTTTATACATTATTTTTCTATATATGTCTTTTAAAAAAATTAATTTATGTTAATTATACTATATATTATATAAACTACAATTAACTTTCATAAAAATTAAAAATGCCAACATATAAATATTTTTAAAAATAGTATACTGTATTAAAAGTATCTAAAAATAATAAACATTCAACAATGTAGTAACTGACCTACATCAAAATTGAAATATAGAATACATAGTTATTTTAAAAAGTACAACAAAACATAATAATTTTAAAAAATTACAATAATAGCTTAATAATCTGATAGGTTCTGTCCAGATTCATCAGTACTATTAAAATATGAATTGTATGGGGACGAAAAATTATTGTGGTTGTGGTTGCAGATGCTGAAATTGTTCTTGTCGAACTAGGTAAGGTATAAATCGAGTATTTGTGTGAGCACTGTGTGATCTTGAAAATTGAATATATATGTAGAATTTACAATAATTTTTTCAATTATGTGATCTTTATTTAATTTTAGTTCATTAATGATTTAATTTTTTTTGTATCATCCATTATTATGTATAATGTATAATATTTGTTAGCAATTTATGTTATATAAAAAATTATGGTATACAATAATTTTATATTAAATGATTACAAAAGGAAATATATGAATTATATATTGTGAATATTTTAGAACTAATTTGTTTTATGAAATAAGAAGTCATATATTTATATAAAAGAGAACCCTAGGACCGCCTAAGTGGCGCCAGCACAAGCAAGAATTTCCTTTAAAATTTATTTATTACAAAAACTAGCCTTCCTCTTTCAAAAAAATATGTGACTTTTATGAAAAATTGCGACTTTAACAAAGAGTTGCGACTTTTATAAAAAATTGTCACTTTTATAAAGAGTTGCGACTTTTATTAAGAGTTGCGGCTTTTATTAAAAGTTGTGACTTTTATGAAAAATTGCGCCTTTAATGAAGAGTTGTTACGTTTTGAAAAGTTGTGTCTTTTATTAAAAGTTGTGAACTTTTCGAAGGGTTGCAACTTTTCCAAATAGATGTAACCTTTCTAATAAAGTACAATAAACATTTTCTTACACTTGTCTTTGTTGTCTATAAAAAGTGGGATTTCCTTGCAATTTAAAACAACAAAAATTCTGATCTTCTTTATGTACTTCCGCAACATGAAATATTCTTGTACTTTGCTCTTGTTAAGTGACTTATCAACACAATTGATTTTTGTATCATCAAGCTGGTGAATAAAATCGTTCAATCCAAAGAGGATATAGTTATTTCAACCTCTGATATTGGAGGGGAATAATTTCTTGAGTGGGCATCGTGCATTCAATGGACTCATTTTTTTCCTTTCTATTGATTCTATTTTTACATACACTAGTATGTTTGTCACGACCCAAATCGAGCCGCGAGTGGCACCCACACTTATCCTACTATGTGAGCAAACCAACCAATCTAAACCCCAACATTTAAACCATAATAACAGAATATAATGCGGAAGACTTAAACTCATTAATGAAAATCGATTAAATAACTTCTAAAAACTCAAATACTTATTATTCCCAAAATCTGGAAGTCCTCACCACAAGAACATCTATCCTCAAAATCTAAAGCTAAGAGTATCTAAGAAACTAAAAATAAATAAAAAGCTAGTCCATGCCGGAACTTCAAGGCATCAAGACATGAAGGAGAAGATCCAGTCCAAGCTAGAAGCATTAGCTCACCCTGAAATCTGGTGTATTGAAGACTGGCTAGAGTTGCGGTTGAGGTGAAGACGACGGTACGTTTGCTGCACTCCACAAATAATAAAGAAAGAAACATACAAGTAGGGGTCAGTACAAAACACAAGTACTTAGTAGGTATCATCGGCCAACTCAAAATAGAAAATAGTATATATCAAATAATATCATAAAGTCAACTACAATACTCAACATGTAGCAACAACAAGTACTATAATCATTAATAAGTACGCCAAGTACACCCATGAGGACTAAAGCCTCAATACCATACTCATTTGGGAAATAGGTTCATTAAATTGAGTATATTAACATATTTCAAGATTCTTTCTCTTTACTATGCTGGTGTCGGAATGTGACACTCCGATCCTCATCATACTATCCTGGTGTCGGAACGTGACACTCCGATCCTCATCATACTATCCTAGTGTCGGAATGTGACACTCCGATCCTCATCATGCTAATCTGGTGTCGGAACGTGACACCCGATCTATTAATACTATCCTGGTGTCGAAACGTGACACTCTGATCCATTAATACTATCCTGGTGCCGGAACGTGACACTCCGATACTCGTCATACTATCCTGGTGTCGGAACGTGACACTCCGACCCATTATTACTATCCAGGTGCCGGAACGTGACACTCCGATCCTTATCATACTATCCTGGTGTTGGAACGTGACACCCGATCCTCTATTACTATCCTTGTGCCGGAACGTGACACCCGATCCACTAACCTCATTCTTTTATTTCATCAAGCCTTCTTTTATACCAAGGCATCATCATTAACAAAGAGGTTTCAAGGTTTAGGATTCAATAGCCTCATCATGCTTATTTTATCACAATTATATAATTACATCATGCAAGCACACAATTAAGCATATAGAAGGGTTTACAACACCACCCAACACATATCATTCGCTATTAAGAGTTTACTATGAAATAGCATAAACCATAACCTACCTCCACCGGAGAATTTGTGATCAAGCAAGCTAATCCTCAAAGCTGCATTCTTCTTCTCTCCCTTGTTCGTTCGTTTTTCCCTCTCTTGTTCTTTCTATTTTTCTTATTCAAACCCTTTTTCTTTTACCCTAATTAGCATATAATTAAGTATAAAAGATGACAAAAGTAACCCACTAATTAATTCAAGGTTATCTCCTTTAACCCCCAAGAAATCGAATTATTAATTTTCAACCACTAACTTTATAATCATAAGCAGGAATAGTCCAAAACGCCCCTTAAAGCATTTAACAAAAATCCGACCCATTCAGGGTTACGCAGCCTGTGACGGCCCATCGTGCCTGCGACGGTCCGTCCTGCTGCTTTCGTCACAAAGTTCAGAGACTAAATTTTCACTAAGGGTCTGTGACGGTCCGTCGTGCCCACGACGGTCCGTCCTGCCATGTCGTCACGAAGTTCAGAGAGTCGATCTCAGTACCCAAATTTCAGAATTCTAAGTGTTTTTAAACAAGACCCCCTCGACGGTCCGTCGTGCCCATGACGGTCCATCGTGGGATCCATCGACTCAGACAGTTATTACCAGAAATTACTCTACTGCTCAAAACGACTAAACATGTCATTATAATAGATACCTATTTACCCATAGTTCGTCCTCAAAAGGTCACAAGAAGGAAAATAAGAGCGAAAAGGAGTACCTAAATCTGTAAACAGGTGTGGGTATCTTTCTTGCATATCAGCCTCCTTCTCCCAAGTGGATTCTTAAACTGGTCGATTCTTCCATTGAACTTTAATGGATGCAATCTACCTTGACCTCAACTTGCGGACTTCTCTATCTAAAATAGCAACAGGCTCCTCCTCATAAGACAAATTCTCATCAAGCAGAACCGAATCCCAACGAATGATGTAGTTTCCATCCCCATGGTATCTTTTCAACATAGACACATGAAATACCGGATGCACTCCTGACAGTCCTGGGGGCAAGGCTAGTTCATAAGCTACCTCCCCCACGCGCTTCAGAACTTCAAAGGGACCAATATACCTCGGACTAAGCTTACCTCGCTTACCAAACCGCATCACCCCTTTCATGGGCGAAACCTTCAGCAAGACTTGCTCGCCCTCCATAAACTCCAAATCTCTAACCTTTCGATCTGCATATTCTTTCTGCCTACTTTGAGCCGCTAAAAGCTTTTCTTGAATGCATTTAACTTTATCTAATGATTCCCTCAGAAGGTCAGTACCCCAAGGTCTAACCTCAAATGCATCAAACCACCCGATGGGAGACCTACATCTTCTCCATACAATGCCTCAAATGGGGCCATATCAATACATGAGTGATAACTATTGTTGTAGGAGAACTCTGCTAAGGGTAAGAAGTTATCCCAATGACCACCAAATTTTACCACACATGCACGAAGCATATCTTCCAACACTTGAATCGTTCGCTCAGACTGACCATCGGTCTAAGGATGGAACGCAGTACTAAGGTCCAACCTAGTACCCAATTCAGCATGCAACGTTCTCCAAAACATAGAAGTAAATTGCGTACCTCTATCTGATATGATGGAGAGTGGAACCCCATTCAATCGAACAACTTCCGAGATATAAAGTCTGACTAACTTCTCTGCATTGTAAGTCACTTTGACCGGAATGAAATGAGCAGACTTAGTTAATCTGTCAACAATTACCCAAATGGAGTCATACTTACCCATTGTCTTTGGAAGACCAACCACGAAGTCCATTGCAATTCTCTCCCACTTCCATTCCGGAATGGGCATTCTCTGAAGTGTCCCTCCAGGCCTCTGGTGTTCATACTTCACTTGCTGACAATTTGGATATTTGGCGACAAACTCTACAATGTCACGCTTCATTCTACTCCACCAAAAATGTTGCTTTAGGTCACGATACATCTTGGTTGCACCAGGGTGTATAGAATACGTTGAACTATGAGCCTCTGTAAGAATAGTGTGAATCAAAACATCGACGCGGGGTACACATACCCTTCCCTTAATTCTTAAAACACCTTCCTTCATCGATTTGTGCTTCCTTAGCCTCTCCTCGCGACACCTTGTCTCGGATCCGGATCAATTTCTCATCAGTAAACTGCTTTCCCTTAATCTTGTCAAGAAAGGAAGATCTTGCCTCCACACAGGCCAAAAATCCTCCCTTCCCATTCACTTCTAACCTCATAAGGTCGTTAGCCAGAGTCTGAACCTCTCTAGCCAATGGACGTCTAGAAACTTGCAAGTGAGCTAGACTTCCCATGCTTCCTGCCTTTCTACTTAAAGCATCTGCCACAACATTAGCTTTTCCCGGATGATACAAGATAGTGATATCGTAGTCCTTCAGTAGTTCCATCCATCTCCTCTGTCTCAAGTTCAAATCCTTCTGAGTAAAGACATACTGTAGGCTACGATGATCCGTATAGACTTCACACTTCACCCCATATAGACAGTGCCTCCATTTCTTTAATGCAAACACTACCGCGGCCAACTCCAAATCATGGGTCGGATAGTTAAGTTCATGCACTTTTAATTGCCTCGAAGCATAAGCAATCACATTCTTCTCTTGCATTAGCACTGCACCCAAACCTGAATAGGATGCATCACAATAGACAATGAAATTCTTACCTTCCACTGGCAAGGTAAGAATTGGTGCAGTAGTCAACAAGGTCTTGAGCTTCTGAAAGCTTTCTTCGCACTCGTCCGACCATACAAATGGAACACTTTGCTTAGTCAAATTTGTCAATCGGGAAGCAACAGAGAAAAATCCCTTGACAAATTGACGGTAGTAGCTATCTAAACCAACAAAGCTCCTTACCTCTGTAAGATTAGTGGGTCTTGCCCAACTCTTCACTGCTTCGATCTTAGATGGATCCACCATCACTCCATCCTTAGAAACTACGTGCCCTAAGAAGGACACTGAATCTAGCCAAAACTCACACTTGGAGAATTTGGCATAAAGCTTTTTCTCCCTCAACATTGCCAATACAATTCTCAAGTGCTCCTTATGTTCTTTCTTTCTCTTTGAGTATACCAATATATCATCATATGAATACAATGACAAAGAGATCCATATATGGCTTAAAAATCCATTCATCAAGCTCATGAAAGCGGCAGGGGCATTTGTAAGACCAAAGTACATTACTAAGAACTCATAATGCCCATACCTTGTCCGAAAGGCAGTTTTGGGCACATCCGTTGCCTGTATTTTCAATTGATGATAACCAGATCTCAAATCGATTTTTGAGAAGGTACAAGCACCTTGTAACTGATCTAACAAATCATCAATGCGGGGAAGAGGATACTTGTTCTTAACAGTTACCTTATTGAGTTGTCTGTAGTCTATGCACATTCAAAACTTCCATAGTTCTTCTTCATGAACAAAACAGGAGCACCCCAAGGAGATGCACTTGGTCTAATGAAGACTTTGCTCAACAACTCTTGAAGTTGGGCCTTTAACTCTCTTAACTCCGCGGGAGCCATTCTATAAGGGGGTATAGAAATGGGGCGAGTACCCGGTTCCAGATCAATGCAAAAGTCAATATCCCTATCTGGTGGCATACCAGGAAGATCTGCAGGGAACACATCCAGAAACTCACGGACTGTCGAAACCGACTCAATTGAAGGTACTTGGGGAGTATCATCCCTGAGGTGTGCCAAGAAATCTAAACACCCTTTACTAACCATTCTCTTAGCACGAAGAAAGGAGATGATACGAACCGGAGTGGAAGTGTATTCACCCTCCCACACTAACGGATCTGTCCCAGGCTTGGCCAACGTTACAGTTTTTGCACTACAGTCTAAGATTGCAAAATTTGGAGAAAGCCAAGTCATACCCAGAATTACATCAAAATCAACCATTTCTAAGATAACCAAGTCTACATGAGTATTGCTCCCCACAAAATTCACCAGACAACACCTATATACCTTTTCCACTATCACAGACTCACCCACCGGAGTAGACACACAAATATGCATATCAAGTAATTCACAATGTAAATTAAGACCAGTAGCAAATGAGGAAGATACATATGAAAATGTGGATCCAGGATCAAATAATACAGAAGCCATGCAATCACAAACCAAAAGATTAGCTGTGATAACAACATCAGATGTCTCCGCTTCAGACCGCCCAGGGAAAGCGTAACAATGGGCCCTCTCACCTGTCTGCCCGTTGCCCCAACCATGTTGTGCTGTAGTGGCTCCAGTTTTCCCGCCACCCCGGTTGGTTTGGTGACCACCATTACCTCGGCCACCACGTTCTCCAGAATAGCGGCTTCTTCCATGACCACCTCTACCTCTAACTATTGGAGGTCTGTAACTCTTTTTTGGACAATACCTCTTAATGTGTCCAGTCTCCCCACATCCATAACACTCTCTGGATTCAAGCATCAGCCTCTGTGAGAAAGACGAAGTCTTGGGATAACCACCAAACTCAGAGGAATGTTGTCCGGTCTGCGGTGGACCCCCAACTACAGTCTGCAGTGAGGACTGAATTGGTCGGACTGAGTAGCCTCCTGAACCCTGTCCTCTGGAGTAAGAACCATTAAACTCACCTCCCTTACGAAACCTTTTTGATGTCTATGCCATGGTGAAGTCATCTGGCTTCACACCTCTATCACGAAGTCTACCACTTCCTGAAAGGATTGTGCTGTAGCCGCTACCTGTAAGGCTGAAATCCGCAACTCTGACCTCAACCCCTTCACAAAACGGCGAATCCGCTCTTGTGGACTGAAACAAAGCTGGGTGGCATACCTGGATAATGCACGAAACTTAGCCTTATACGTAGTAACCGACATCCTACCTTGCTCTAGGATCAAGAACTCATCTCTCCTCCTATCCATCAAGGTCCGGGGGATATATTTATCCATAAATAAATTTGAGAATGACGCCCACGTCATAGGTGGTGCCTGTGCGGGTTGACAATAAACATGTGACCGCCACCACATTTTGGCATTTCCCTGAAACTGATAGGTAACAAACTCAACACCAAATCGTTCCACTATGCCAATTTTATGTAATAACTCATGACAGTCAACCAGAAAATCATAGCCATCCTCAGATTCAGCACCCTTGAAGACTGGAGGTTTTAATTTCAAGAACTTAATGAAAAGTTCATGCTGATCACTTGTCATTATAGGCCCTGTAGTCAACCAAGGAAATGTGCCTATTTCCAATGAGACATCCATGCGGTGAGCCAGTAGCTGCATGTTGTACCTCCGGAACCTGAGGTGTTGGTGCAGAAAACACTGGAGGTGTCTGGCCCTGAACAGATAACCCGCTAAGATAAGCAAGAACCTGAATGATCATCTCTGGGGTAGGTTGGGGTGGTAATTGCTCATTCTGCACTTGTTCATTCTCCCCTTCCTCACCCTCTCTAACCACTTCCTCGGTCGGTGGAGGAGTCACCGCCCTAGTAGTAGATGGGCTAGGTGCTTGTCCTCTTCCTCTAGAGGAAGTTCTCCCACGAACTCTACCACGGCCTCTTGCCACCGCTCCTCTCCGAGCTACAGCCCCAGTGGCTGGCTCAAACGCATCTTGTCTTGCCGATGTTGGTGTTGGCGTAGTCGTTGCTCTAGTTCTACCATCTGCGAAATAGAGTGAAGATGGTCAGATACCAATTTGTATCACCTAGATACCAATTGGATCCAAGTAATAGCACGAAAGAAAGAATGGAATTTTCCTAAAGTCTTATAGCCTCTCAAAGAAAAGTAAAGGCGTCCCCCCTACCGTTCCTCAAGACTCTACTAGACTCGTTCTTGTGTGATGCGACCAACGAACCTAATGCTCTGATACCATGTTTGTCATGACCCAAATTGAGCCGCGAGTGGCACCCACACTTATCCTACAATGTGAGCGAACCAACCAATCTAAACCCCAACATTTTAACCATAATAACAGAATATAATGCGGAAGACTTAAACTCATTAATGAAAATCGATTAAATAAATTCTAAAAACTCAAATACTTATTATTCCCAAAATCTGGAAGTCATCACCAAAAGAACATCTATCCTCAAAATCTAAAGCTAAGAGTATCTAAGAAACTAAAAATAAATAAAAAGCTAGTCCATGCCGGAACTTCAAGGCATCAAGACATGAAGGAGAAGATCTAGTCCAAGCTAGAAGCATTAGGTCACCCTGAAATCTGGTGTATTGAAGACTGGCTAGAGTTGCGGTTGAGTTGAAGACGAAGGTATGTTTGCTGCACTCCACAAATAAAAAAGAAAGAAACATACAAGTAGGGGTCAGTACAAAACACAAGTACTGAGTAGGTATCATCGGCCAACTCAAAATAGAAAACAGTATATATCAGATAATATCATAAAGTCAACTACAATACTCAACAGGTAGCAACAACAAGTAGTATAATCATTAATAAGTACGCCAAGTACACCCATGAGGACTCAAGCCTCAACACCATACTCATTTGGGAAATAGGTTCATTAAATTGAGTATATTAACATATTTAAAGATTCTTTCTCTTTACTATCCTGGTGTCGGAACGTTACACTCCGATCCTCATCATACTATCCTGGTGTCGGAACGTGACACTCCGATCCTCATCATACTATCCTAGTGTCGGAATGTGACACTCCGATCCTCATCATACTAACCTGGTGTCGGAACGTGACACCCGATCTATTAATACTATCCTGGTGTCGGAACGTGACACTCCGATCCATTAATACTATCTTGGTGCCAGAACGTGACACTCCGATCCTCATCATACTATCCTGGTGTCGGAACGTGACACTCCGACCCATTAATATTATCCTGGTGTCGGAACGTGACACTCCGATCCATATACTATCTAGGTGTCGGAAGGTGACACCCGATCCTCTATTACTATCCTGGTGCCGGAACGTGACACCCGATCCACTAACCTCATTCTTTTAGTTCATCAAGCCTTCTTTTATACCAAGACATCATCATTAACAAAGAGATTTCAAGGTTTAGGATTCAATAGCCTCATCATGCTTATTTTATCACAATTATATAATTACATCATGCAAGCACACAATTAAGCATATGTTTTGGAACTCTAAGTGTTTTGGAACGAGACCCCTCGACGGTCCGTCGTGGGATCTGTCGACTCAGACAGTTATTACCAGAAATTACTCTACTGCTCAAAACGACTAAATAGGTCGTTACAATGTTTTTTACATCCATTAATTTATACTTATGATATCAGTTGTTATTTTTGAGTACATGTTTTAAACTCTATTGTTTATCTTTCTGCAAAGTTATTGTCTCTGATTATATTGAACATATACACATAGAGTACACGTATTCATTGTGCAGAAAATATATTGTACTCAGTTCCACAAATTAACATTTTGATATTCGATAACTTAAAATTACTATATAGAAACTTACAAATTATCTATTTTTACAATGATATGAAATTCTCACTTATAAATTGAAGAAATTCATTATGCAAGTTCAAAAGATATAATAACTTTCATGTTCAAGCGTTATTTTTTTCTAATATGTTAGAATTTTTTGAATTTTCTACTAAGATATATATCACAATTGAATAATCTATGCAACTTCAATATTTCTTTTTATTACGAAATGTCTATGTATAAAATCTTATTTTCTTCTTTGTTTCCTTTTAATGTTAATTAAAGAACTAATGATTTATTATTTCGTGAATAACTCATTCACTTGAGGTTCTTGACGTATGTGATAAAGACAAATAATCAAATTCATGTTGGAGTTTTAGTAATTTTTTTTAAAAACCTATTTTTCCATTATTTTTAATGTATGGATGATAGTAAAATATAATTTGCAAGTTCAATGCAATTATTATTTATAACATCGCAAAGCGTAGAAAAATTACCTAGTAATAATAATATATTAATGAAGAGAGAGAAAAATATTCTTTTTGGTGTAAAATTTGGTGCAATGGGTTGGAGTTGGTGTAAAATTTGGTGTTTGTATTGGAGATGCCCTTAGGAATCATAATTAGACAAGAGTTAGTAAGAGATTGACGGACAGGGGTACCAAAAAAAATATCAAGCACTATCATGAGGAGATTATGTTAAATAATATTCCAACAAGAATGGTAGAACTTACCTTAGATTCTGTTTGTTCCTACTACACTTTGACTATTCATGGAAAATATGATGTCTTTTAACTCTTCCATAAAAGGAGGAGCAATCAGATTGATGTTATCCTCTTCAGTAATCAACTTTGGAATACATTCCATAACTATCCTTGAAAATTTCTTCTTCAGAAAATTTTTGTTCAAAGAATTTTATGGTCTTTTGAGCAATATTGTCTTCCTCAACTATCCAGTTACCTTGATTTTCTTTGATAGCAATCTAGTTAAGTCTTCTTATTCTTTTTTTTGCCGTTAACCATATAATGAAAGAACTTGGAACTTCATCTTCTACAAACCACTTTATGCCAGATTTTTGCCTTCAAAGGATTCCTCTTTCTCGTAAGCAAAAAAAACAAAGAATTAGCATAATTAAGATCTGCTCTGTTAGATACGAAAATATCAATGCTTGACTTAGCCTCCATATCTGCTACTCTTTCTTCCAAAGACTTAATAGTACTGAAAATATTTCCAACTTAGTTTTTGGACCGAGCAGATAAGGCTTTAGAAATATTGTTAAGCTTGAGATGAAATTTCCATAAGGGTTTACAAGTCACCTCAATGTTCTAGGTACATTCAGTAACACTTTGAAAATCAGGTTCTTCCATACAAAAATCTAGAAACCTAAAATATTTGATATGATACCTAGTATTATCCTTAATGAAAAAAAGGAGAATGGTGAGAACCTGTTCTGATGAGATGGCTGATATTAGTGGAGTCAAATATATTAGCCCATATAAAACTAGTGAGGACTCTATCTATTCTTTTCCAAACTCTTCTGTCACGAAACCAACCATTGCAACATAAAAAAGGAGATCCTAAGTAGAGTGCATAAAAGAAATTACAGTCCATAATGCGTTAAATGAAATCTAAGCTCTTGGATATTCGATGGGGAGTGACTCCTTTGTTCTCAGCCGGATCCACAAAACAATTGAGTTCTTCACTAACCATCAACGGAAGATCGTAGTTTGGACTTATTCTCCTTAGCTTATTCCAAAGATCAACTCTCAGATTAGCATCATATTTAATATAAATTGTAACAAACCGTGTAGTCGGTTTGGGCAGTAGAAATTTTTATTTTAGAAAATATTTTCTGATAGATTTAAGTGGGTGTTTTGGACTATTCATAATTATAATTATAAAATTTATAGGGTAGTTTTAATAATTAATTTAGTTTATGGTTAAAGAAGATAATACTAAAATTAATAGGATATAATATTTTATTAATCCATAATTTATACCCATATATAAATTAATTAAATAAAAGAAAGAAGGGTTTTATTGTTTAGTTATCAAAGGACAGATAGCATGCGCCTATTCTCTCGGTTCTTGGCACTGCCGACAAGTTTGACGGACAACTTCAGGTATAGAGATATTTATCATATTTTAATACTTGTATGCATATGCAAATATTGATTTGACAAGGCAAATTGTTAATATTAGTGTGTGTAATTTGAGTGGATTTAATACCCACTAAAGTGCCTTGAAATTTGGAAAAGAATTAAGGTTGATGATTGAAAAGAAGAATAGAAATTATTAAGTAATTATATGAGAGAATACATAGACATAATTGTTGGTGTTGCTTAGTAATAATATAATAATTTTATTAATTTTTAGTTGATGGATAATATTATTATATTTAGTCTGTTTGGTTAAAAATAGGTTGAATGAAAAAGTTTTCTGGGCAACGTAGATGTCGGTTTGATAATTAAGGAAAATTATTATTAGTCTATTAAATGTGATGTTGTTTGGCTATCGTTAAGGCCATTGGTGGAGTTGGAGTGTCATGCATGTAGAGATTATATAATTATTATTATTACATTGAATTAGTTTGTGAATGGAAAGAAGAGAATGGAGTGGTGAGTTAAATTGCAAATGGTAAATGTTGTTAACGTTCTTGGACTTGGAAAAGATAAGAATTGGTGGATAATTAGTGAAGAATAATGATTGGTTAGTCAATGAATTGACTTTGGATTAATGATCAATTAAGGTGTTGGTTGTCGCTGGTCCGTAACCAGTGGAATTTATTTTAATAATATTATGGATTTGTATATCATATTATGAATGGAATTATGATATATTGACATGTGTAATTTAACTTTATGTGTGTTCTAATACATTTAGAATATTAAAGAAATTTAGACTTAAGCTTAGTCTTAAATTCAAGATATATAGGATTTGACCTATTATTGAAATCAATGTTGAAACTTGATATACAATTGAGTGTGTCTACTTACAAATATCATATACTTTATAGATTGGGAAGATTCAGAGTCATTGAGGAAAGAAAAAGCATTGATGAAGTTGCTTACTTGACTTCGATTCTTTTGTGGAGGTAGGTTATGGTTTATGCTATTTGATAGTAAACTCTTAATAGTGATTGATATGCCTTGAATGATATTGTGAAGTTCTCTATGTACTTGGCTGTGTGATTGTGTGATTTGGTTGTGTGGTTTGTGATTGGTCTGAAATCGTGAGACCGTAGAACTTATATTCTCTAACCCTCTCTATCGAAGTGATGCCTTGAATAAAGAAGGCTTGATGAAAATAATATAACAATGAATTTAAAGCGGTGATAATAAAGGATAAATTAAAAGTATAATTGGATCGGAGCGTCACGTTCCGACACGGTATTCTTGGATCGGAGTGTCACGTTCCGATATGGTATTCTTGGATCGGAGTGTCACGTTCCGACATGGTATTCTTGGATCGGAGTGTCACGTTCCAACACGGTATTCTTGGATCGGAGTGTCACGTTCCAACACTGTATTCGTGGATCGGAGTGTCACGTTCCGACACGGTATTCTTGGATCGGAGTGTCACGTTCCGACACGATAATATTAAAGGAAAAACATGTTGAATTAATGGAAGGTACTCAATCTCAAAGAACTCAACTCCCAAAATGGTTTGGTTTGGAGGCATGAGTCCTCATGTGTGATCTTGATATCATTGACTTATTACGAGTTTACTTTAATGTTGTTGATAGTTGTTCACGCTGTTTGTTGTTTATCACCTGTTAAGTGCTATAGTTGAGTTCATACTATTATATATTGTATATTAGTTACTATTTTGGGTTGACCGATGATACTTACTCAGTACATGTTGCCTCGTACTGAGCCCTACTTGTTTTCTTCTTTGTTTTCCTTTTATGAAATGCAGCGATTGTACCTATGACTTCTGATTTCCCTCAGCTCTAGCCAGCCTCCCGCATATCAAGTTACAGGGTGAGCTATCCATTCAAGCTCGTGTTGGATTCTCTCGGTCATGACATGATGTCCTATACTTTCGGACACATACCATTTTATTCTTTATTTTAGTATATTCGATATTCTTAGACTTAGTATTGGAAATTAGATGTCGTTGATGTGATGACTATCAGAATTTGGGATGATAAGTATTCAAATTTAGAAACTTATTTAAATTGGTTGCTTAGTATCTTTTATAGCTTCCGCATTATTGATATTATTTATAGTTGAACTATTGGTATATGTTGGGGTTTTGATGTGTGGGTTCGCCCACTTAAGGAGGTAAGTGTGGGTGCCACTCACAACTCATTTTGGGTCCTGAAAAACTTGTTATCTGAGCGTTAGGTTCGTTGATCTCATCACACAAGGACAAGTCTAGTAGAGTCTTGCGGAATGGTAAGGGGACGCCTTTACTTTTCTTCGAGAAGCTATAGGACTTTAGGAAAGCTCATTTCTTTCTTTCTTTCGTGCTACTACTTGAATCCAATTGCTATCTAGGTGATACAAATTGGTATCTGAACTTCTTCACTCTATTTCAAATATGGGTACTACTAGAGTATTTGAAGTTGAAATAGCAACAACAGAAAGAAAAAAATATGTCCTTAGAAATAGATATATTTTCTCGATCGGAAAATGTGGTGGTAGTCTCATGTCGAGTGTCGGTTAATAAAGACACTACTATGACTTCATAGAGTGAGGGTATATTCGAGAAAGTCGTCGATGCTTACTTGGTTAGAGTTAGGAAGTGTGTTATTTTGTTATTGAATTAATCTAAGAAGTAAAACAAATTGTTTGGTCTTGAGAGAGAACATATTCGATAATGTTTTGCAATTATTCAATGGGTAGAAATATGTGGGCTATTTGGGTATGATATTGTGGACAGGTATGATGTGTTCTAGTAAGGTATCTAATGGAGTTTCACGGTGTGGAAGTACTAGGGTTATGTGGAAATAGGTACATCGATTGTAACGTATGAATACTAATTACTAAAGGAGTTACAAGTTGTACGACATGGTCAGATAATAAGATTTAGTGTTTCATTCACATTTGAGAAACCAACTAGTTTATTACTACACGAACATAGATTGAGCATTATTTTGAAGGAAAATTTTAGTGGTTGAGCATTATTTTAAAGAAAATCTTTAGTGGTGGATCTTTGGTACAAATATTAACACAACTTAAACTGTGCGATGTATCTTGAGGGTTTTGAGTGAGGACTGGTGGTTTTATCTTAAGCTTCAAAAGGTAGATTGATACTAGCATGACAGACTTATAGGGAAAGAAAATCCTAGTGGGTATAATTTGGGTGAAGTAAAATGAAGATTTTAGTACGAAAGTGAATATAAAATTTGTTAGTCCCTTCATTTTGATTACCATATCTGAGTTTAAGGTGTCATGTCGAGGAAAAAAAATTGACTTTGTGGTGATGAAAAGGGCTTACAAATACATGATGGTGATAGGAGTAAGTGATGGATGGTGACGGAGATGCAAATTATAGAATACAAATTATTGGGCAAATAAATTTTGTATGGTGATAAAAACTTGCGAGTATCTAAGGTTGATATTTCTACTATTTAGTGAGTAATGTGGTTGTATGATAAATTTGGAGATTTAGGGCACACTCGAATATAATTTAAAGGAGCTGGAATCATAACTAAAATAATTTAAAACTTGTGGGATGTGTAGCCTTAAGAAAAATAAGTGAGAGCAAAATTATTTTCTCTGATTGTAAGAACTAAAAATGTATCTACGAAGGGATCGAGAATTGGGTTCAAAATTGCGTGATTTCATCTATTTTGTTTTGGTTAAGGTAATAGCATAACAGGTTAATCAGCTTGGTTAAAAGCTATTGAATAGAAATTAAGAGAGGAGTGTACAGACGTTCAACTTGAGTGAGATGATAGGTTCTGTTGTACTTATGAATTTAGAAATGAGTAGGGTTGGATTTTTTAGTGAAGCATATGGTATGGTTGGTGGAGAGGCAATCAATGATAAGCTAAGATAAGGTGATTCGTAAAAATCTTCAAAGTATAAGCAAATGTAGATAATTAAGGGCATTGTGTTACACAATTGGACTTATAATTCAATTTTTTTTTGTTATAAGTCTAAATTTATGGTGGTATATTTTGTCAAGATATGAATTAGTAAGATGAGAAACGTTTGATTGCATCGTTATTGAGCACGTGAAAGAATTTATGCATGCGTTGGACCATAAAGTTGTTACTTTTGATTGTTAAAGGATCTAAGGAAGGGTTTACCCTCAGAGTTTTGATTTAGAGTGTGAAGTAAAATGTCATGGATTATTAGTAAAACATGAGATCGGTAAGCAAGCTAGATAAAAAAGAGTTTGATATATTGAAGGAGCGAGATATTTAGAATTTGCACCATGAAAAGAATTTGAGAAGAGTGAAAGAATAAGACCTCTCGTATAAATCCATGGGGTGTAGTTGATGGTTGTTTTAATTTTTGACTATGAGTTTAGATATAATTGTGAGATGTGAACTAGTTCGGTACATACTTACTAGGAGTTTATCATCGACTTACAAAAAAAAAGGAGTTTTGGTTTAGGTGACAAATAATGAGGTATGAAAATTTTAGTATTTCGCAATGAGGTTAGATTGCTCAAATTAGGATAGAAGACTTAAGAATGATGTAAAAGGTGAGATATAATTCTACATGGTTAGTAAGATCAAAGTTGGGTTAATACTACTCTATTGATGGGACTTCATAGAATGTTAAGGTGTGTTACATGGACATTTGATGGTTAATAGAGTGTAACGACCTGTTTAGTCGTTTTGAGCAACAGATTTTAATTCTGGAAAAACTGGCTGGGACGACGGATGGAACGACGGACCGTCGTGGTCACGACGGCCCGTCGAGGAGGTGTCGTCCCATGGCACTTAGAATTTTGAAATTGGGTACTGAAAATCGACTCTCTGTAAATTGTGACGGACCTGCAGGACGTGCCGTCACATCCACGACGAACCGTCGTGAGTTCCGTTGCAAAACACTTCAACTTTTGAGAATTTGGTGCAAGAAACGAGTTTCTGACCGTCATGACGGAGGAACAGGACGGACCGTCACGGTTGTGACGGGCCGTCACAGGACACTTGAGCTCGAGGGAGCTGCGACGACCACCGTGACGGACCGTCGCAGGAATGACGGCCCGTCACAGGTTGCGCAGTCCCAGGCAAAATAGGATTCCTCTACACGTTTTAGGGGTCGTTTTGGACTATTCTTTCCTTAATTATAAAGATTGAGGGTTAATATTAATAGGTCTAATTACTTGGGGGTTAAAAGGGGTAACCTTAAGTTAATTAGTGGGTTTTATTGTCCTCCTTTACACTTAATTATACTTTTAATTAGGGTAAAAAGAAGGAGGGTTTGAATAAAACAAAACAAAAGAAAAGAACAGAAAGAGAGGAGAACGAACGAGTAGAGAGAGAGAAACGAAGAGGATAGCAAGGATTTTGAGAAGATAGCTTGTTGATTCAATTCTTCGGTGGAGGTAGGTTATGGTTTATTACGATACTCGTAGTGAACTCTTAATAGTGAATAATATGTGTTGATGATATTGTAAACCTGTCTATATGCTTAATTGTATGCTTGCATGAACACGATTATGTGATTTTGATAAAACAAGCATGATGAAAACCATTGAATCCCAAATCTTGAAAGAAACTTTAATCTATGATATTAATGATGATGCCTTGGTATAAAAGAAGGCTTGACGAATTAAAGTAATGGGATTGATGATGCCTTGGTATAGAGAAGGCTTGATGAACGGATAGAATGAATTTAGTGGATCGGAGTGTCACGTTCCGACACATAGTATTAGTGGATCGGAGTGTCACGTACCGACACATAGTAATAGTGGATCGGAGTGTCACGTTCCGACACATAGTATTAGTGGGACGGGTGTCACGAACCGACACGTAGAATTAGGGGATCGGAGTGTCACGTACCGACACATATAGGGGATCGGAGTGTCACGTTCCGACACATATAGGGGATCGGAGTGTCACGTTCTGACACATATAGGGGATCGGAGTGTCACGTTCCGACACATATAGGGGATCGGAGTGTCACGTACCGACACATAGTGGTAGGGGATCGGAGTGTCACGTACCGACACAAGAGGAAGAAGGATAATGAATCTTGAAAGATGATAATATACTCAACATAATGAACTTAATCCCCAAATGAGTATGGTATTGAGGCTTGAGCCCTCATGGATGAAATTGATGGTATTTATTGACGATTATAATACTTGTTGTTGCTACATGTTGAGTTTATAGTTGATTTACACTATTATTGATATATACTGTTCCCTATTTTTGAGTTAGCCGATGATATCTACTCAGTACGTGTGGTTGTACTGACCCCCTACTTTTTCATTTTCCTCTTGTTATTTGTGTTATGCAGCAAACGTTCCGTCAACTTCGACTCAGCAGTAGATCAAGCCAGTCTTCACTCCATCGGAAATTCAGGGTGAGCTAATGCGTCTAGCTTGGACTGGGTCTCCTTCTTCAAGTCTTGATGCCTTGAACTTCCGGCATGGACTAGCTTTTTAGTATTTTGTTCATTAGACAGTTTTAGTTTAGAAATCTGAGATAGATGTTCTTGTGATGATGACTTCCAGATATTGGGGATAATATTAATAATAGTTTTGAGTTGTTTTTATTATGAGATTAAGTCTTCCGCATTATTCCTGTTGATATTATATTGAAATGTTAAGGTTTAGATGGGTTGGTTCGCTCACATAGGAGGGTGAATGTGGGTGCCAGTCGCGTCCCCGAATTGGGTCGTGACAGACTTGGTATCAGAGCATTAGGTTCATTGGTCTCATCACACAAGAACAGGTCTAGTAGAGTCTTAAAGAACGGTAGGGGGACGCCTTTACTTTTCTTTGAGAGGCTATAAGACTTTAGGAAAATTCCATTCATTCATTCTTTCTTTCGTGCTACTACTTGAGTCCAATTGGTATCTAGGTGATACAAATTGGTATCTGACCATCTTCATTCTATTTCGCAGATGGTTACAACTAGAGCAACGACCGCACCAGCAGCGACAACGGAAAGACAGGAAACTACTGAGCCAGCCACTGGGGCTGTGGCTCGAGGAAGGGTAACGGCAAGAGGCCGTGGAAGAGGTCGTGGGAGGACGTCCTCTAGAGGGAGAGGACGAGCCCCTAGCCCATCTGATACTAGGGCGGTGACTCCTCCACCGACTGAGGATGTGATAAGAGAGGGTGAGGAAGGGGAGAATGAACAAGGGCAGAATGAGGAAATGCCACCCCAACCTACCCCAGAGATGATCAACCAAGTACTTGCTTATCTTAGCGGGTTGTCTGATCAAGGTCAAGCACCTCCAGTGGTTTCTGCACCAACACCTCCGGTTTCAGAGATACGACATGCGGCTACTATGGCTCCCCGCATGGATGCAACATTGGGAATAGGCACATTTCCACGTCTTACTACTGGGCCTATTATGACAAACGATCAACACGAACTTTTCAGTAAGTTCTTGAAATTGAAACCCCCAGTCTTCAAGGGTGCAGAATCTGAGGATGCTTATGATTTTCTGGTTGATTGTCATGAGCTACTACACAGATGGGTATAGTAGAGAGGTTTGGTGTCGAGTTCGTGAGCTATCAGTTCCAAGGGAACGCCAAAATGTGGTGGCGTTCACATGTTGAGTGTCAACCAACAGAGGCACCACCTATGACTTGGGAATCATTCTCTACCCTATTTATGGAGAAATATATCCCAAGGACTTTGAGAGATAGAAAGAGGGATGAGTTCTTGAGTCTGGAGCAAGGTAGAATGACGGTTAATGCATACGAGGCTAAATTTCGCGCACTATCCAGATACGCCACCCAACTCTGTTTCAGTCCACAAGAACGGATCCGCCGTTTTGTGAAGGGGTTGAGGTCAGAATTGCGGATTTCAGCCTTACAGATAGCGGCAACAGCAACATCCTTCCAAGAGGTGGTAGACTTTGTGATAGAGGTGGAAGGAGTGAAGCCAGATGACTTCACCACGACATCGACATCAAAGAGATTTCGAAGGGGAGGTGAGTTTAATGGTTCCTACTCTAGAGGACAGAACTCCGGAGGTCACTCAGTTCGACCAATACAGTCTTCACTACAGACTGTAGTTGGGGGTCCATCTCAGAACGGTCAACACTACTCCGAGAGACCTATGCCCGACTCCAGAGAGTGCTATGGATGTGGGGAGATTGGACATATTAGGAGGAATTGTCCAAAACAGAGTTACAGAGCCCCACTAGCTAGAGGTAGGGGTGGTCATGGTAGAGGCCGTTTTTCTAGAGGACGTGGTGGTCGAGGTAATGGCGGTCACCAAAACGGCAGAGGTGATGGGCAAAACGGAGCCACTACTACACAACATGGTAGGGGCAACGGACAGACAAATAATGGGGCCCATTGTTATGCTTTCCCTGGGAGGTCTGAAGCGGAGGCGTCTGATGCTATTATCACAGGTAATCTCTTGGTTTGTGATTGCATGGCATCTGTATTATTTGACCCTGGCTCCACCTTTTCATATGTATCTTCCTCATTTGCTAACGGTCTAAATTTACATTGTGAATTACTTGACATGCCTATTCGTGTTTCTACTCCGGTGGGTGAGTCTGTGATAGTCGAAAAAGTGTATAGGTCTTGTTTGGTGAATTTTGTGGGGAGCAACACTTATGTAGATTTGGTTATTTTAGAAATGGGTGACTTTGATGTAATTCTGGGTATGACTTGGCTTTCTCCAAACTTTGTGATTTTGGATTGTAATGCTAAAACGGTAACGTTAGCCAAGCCTGGGGCGGATCCGTTAGTGTGGGAGGGTGACTACACTCCCAATCCGGTGCGTATCATCTCCTTTATTCGTGCTCAGAAGATGGTTAGTAAGGGTTGTCTAGCTTTCTTGGCACATCTCAAGGATGACACTACCCAAGTACCTTCGATCGAGTCGGTTTCAGTGGTCTGTGAGTTTTTGGATGTGTTCCCTGCAGATCTTCCCGGTATGCCACCAGATAGGGATATAGACTTCTGCATTGATTTGGAACCCGGTACTCGCCCCATTTCTATACCCCCCCGTATAGAATGGCTCCCGCCGAATTAAGAGAGTTAAAGGCACAACTTCAAGAGTTGTTAAGCAAAGGCTTCATTAGACCAAGTGCATCTCCTTGGGGTGCTCCGGTGCTATTTGTGAAGAAGAAGGATGGGAGTTTCCAATGTGCATAGATTACCGATAGTTGAACAAAGTAACTATTAAGAACAAGTACCCCATTCCTCGCATTGATGACTTGTTCGATCAGTTACAAGGTGCTTGTGTCTTCTCAAAAATTGACTTGAGGTCCGGTTATCACCAATTGAAAATACGAGCAACGGATGTTCCAAAGACTGCTTTTCGAACTAGGTATGGGCATTATGAATTTGTGGTAATGTCATTTGGTCTTACGAATGCCCCTGCTGCCTTCATGAGTTTGATGAATGGGATATTTAAGCCGTATTTGGATCTCTTTGTGATTGTGTTTATTGATGATATACTGATATACTCGAAGAGTAAGAAAGAACATGAGGAGCATTTGAAAATGGTGTTAGAATTGTTAAGGAAGAAAAAGCTTTATGCGAAATTCTCCAAGTGTGAGTTTTGGCTAGATTCAGTGTCCTTCTTGGGCACGTGGTTTCTAAGGATGGAGTGATGGTGGATCCATCTAAGATTGAGACAGTGAAGAATTGGGTAAGACCTACAAACGTGTCAGAAATAAGGAGTTTTGTGGGGTTAGCTAGCTACTACCGCCGATTCGTCAAGGGATTCTCTTCCATTGCTTCCCAATTGACGAACTTGACTAAGCAAAACGTCCCATTTGTATGGTCGGATGAGTGTGAGGAAAGCTTCCAGAAACTCAAGACTTTGTTGACTACCGCGCCTATCCTTACCTTGCCGGTAGAGGGTAAGAACTTCATTGTTTATTGTGATGCATCCTATTCTGGGTTGGGTGCAGTGCTAATGCAAGAGAAGAACGTGATCGCTTATGCTTCAAGACAATTAAAAGTGCATGAACGTAACTATCCAACTCATGACTTGGAATTGGCCGCGGTAGTATTTGCACTAAAGCAATGGAGACACTACTTGTATGGGGTTAAGTGTGAAGTCTACACGGACCATCGTAGCCTACAGTATGTATTCACTCAGAAAGACTTGAACTTGAGACATAGAAGATGGATGGAACTACTGAAGGACTACGACATCACAATCTTGTATCATCCGGGAAAAGCAAATGTTGTGGCAGATGCTTTGAGTAGGAAGGCCGGAAGCATGGGAAGTCTAGCTCATTTGCAAGCTTCTAGACGCCCATTGGCTAGAGAAGTGCATATTTTGGCTAATGACCTTATGAGGTTAGAAATAAACGAGAAGGGAGGATTGTTAGCTTGTGTAGAGGCAAAATCCTCTTTTCTTGATCAGATTAAGGGGAAACAGTTTGATGATGAGAAACTAAGGCGAATTCGAGATAAAGTGTTGCAAGGAGAGGCTAAGGAAGCAATAATCGATGGGGAAGGTGTTTTGAGGATTAAGGGAAGAGTATGTGTACCCCGCGTTGATAATTTGATCACCACTATTCTTACAGAAGCTCATAGTTCCGGATATTCTATACATCCTGGTGCAACCAAGATGTACCGCGACCTAAAGCAACACTTCTGGTGGAGTAGAATGAAGCGAGATATTGTTGAGTTTGTTGCCAAATGTCCAAATTGTCAACAAGTAAAGTATGAACACCAGAGGCCTGGAGGAACACTTCAGAGAATGCCCATTCCTGAATGGAAGTGGGAGAGAATCGCGATGGACTTCGTGGTTGGCCTTCCAAAGACAATGGGTAAGTATGACTCCATTTGGGTGATTATTGATAGGTTAACTAAGTCTGCACATTTCATTCCGGTCAAGGTGACTTACAATGCAGAGAAGTTAGCCAAAATCTACATCTCAGAAATCGTTCGATTGCATGGGGTTCCACTCTCAATCATATCTGATAGAGGTACGCAGTTTACTTCTAAGTTTTGGAGAACCTTACATGCTGAATTAGGTACTAGATTGGACCTTAGTACTGCATTTCATCCTCAGACCGATGGTCAGTCTGAGTGAACGATTCAAGTGTTGGAGGATATGCTTCGCGCGTGTGTGATAGAGTTTGGTGGCCATTGGGATAGCTTCTTACCCTTGGCAGAGTTTTCATACAATAATAGCTATCACTCCAGTATTGATATGGCTCCATTTGAAGCATTGTATGGGAGGAGGTGTAGATCTCCCATTGGTTGGTTTGACGCCTTTGAAGTTAGACCTTGGGGGACTGATCTGTTGAGATATTCTATGGAGAAGGTCAAAGCTATTCAAGAAAAGCTTTTGGCGGCTCAGAGTAGACAAAAGGAGTATGCAGACCGAAAGGTTAGAGACTTGGAGTTCATGGAAGGTGAACAAGTCTTGCTGAAGGTTTCACCCATGAAAGGGGTGATGCGGTTTGGAAAAAGAGGTAAGCTAAGTCCAAGGTATATTGGACCATTTGAAGTGCTTAAGAGAATAGGGGAGGTGGCTTATGAATTAGCCTTGCCCCCAGGGCTGTCCGGAGTGCATCCGGTGTTTCATGTGTCCATGATGAAGAGATACCACGGAGATGGAAACTACATTATCCGTTGGGATTCAGTTTTGTTGGATGAGAACTTGACTTATGAAGAGGAACCGGTTGCTATATTAGATAGAGAAGTTCGCAAGTTGAGGTCGAGAGAGATTGCATCCATCAAAGTTCAATGGAAGAATCGACCGGTTGAAGAGGCTACTTGGGAGAAGGAGGCAGATATGCAAGAAAAATACCCACATCTGTTTACAGATTCAGGTACTCCTTTTCGCCATTGTTTTCTTCTTTTGATCGTTCGGGGACGAACGATGGGTAAATTGGTATCTATTGTAACGACCTGTTTAGTCGTTTTGAGCAACAGATTTTAATTCTGGAAAAACTGGCTGGGACGACGGATGGAACGACGGACCGTTGTGGTCACGACGGCCCGTCGAGGAGGTGTCGTCCCATGGCACTTAGAATTTTGAAATTGGGTACTGAAAATCGACTCTCAGTAAATTGTGACGGACCTGCAGGACGTGCCGTCACATCCACGACGAACCGTTGTGAGTTCCGTTGCAAAACACTTCAACTTTTGAGAATTTGGTGCAAGAAACGAGTTTCTGACCGTCATGACGGAGGAACAGGACGGACCGTCACGGCTGTGACGGGCCGTCACAGGCCACTTGAGCTCGAGGGAGCTGCGACGACCACCGTGACGGACCGTCGCAGGAACGACGGCCCGTCACAGGTTGCGCAGTCCCAGGCAAAATAGGATTCCTCTACACGTTTTAGGGGTCGTTTTGGACTATTCTTTCCTTAATTATAAAGATTGAGGGTTAATATTAATAGGTCTAATTACTTGGGGGTTAAAAGGGGTAACCTTAAGTTAATTAGTGGGGTTTATTGTCCTCCTTTACACTTAATTATACTTTTAATTAGGGTAAAAAGAAGGAGGGTTTGAATAAAACAAAACAAAAGAAAAGAACAGAAAGAGAGGAGAAACGAACGAGTAGAGAGAGAGAAACGAAGAGGATAGCAAGGATTTTGAGAAGATAGCTTGTTGATTCAATTCTTCGGTGGAGGTGGGTTATGGTTATATTACGATACTCGTAGTGAACTCTTAATAGTGAATAATATGTGTTGATGATATTGTAAACCTGTCTATATGCTTAATTGTATGCTTGCATGAACACGATTATGTGATTTTGATAAAACAAGCATGATGAAAACCATTGAATCCCAAATCTTGAAAGAAACTTTAATCTATGATATTAATGATGATGCCTTGGTATAAAAGAAGGCTTGACGAATTAAAGTAATGGGATTGATGATGCCTTGGTATAGAGAAGGCTTGATGAACGGATAGAATGAATTTAGTGGATCGGAGTGTCACGTTCCGACACATAGTATTAGTGGATCGGAGTGTCACGTACCGACACATAGTATAGTGGATCGGAGTGTCACGTTCCGACACATAGTATTAGTGGGACGGGTGTCACGAACCGACACGTAGAATTAGGGGATCGGAGTGTCACGTACCGACACATATAGGGGATCGGAGTGTCACGTTCCGACACATATAGGGGATCGGAGTGTCACGTTCCGACACATATAGGGGATCGGAGTGTCACGTTCCGACACATATAGGGGATCGGAGTGTCACGTACCGACACATAGTGGTAGGGGATCGGAGTGTCACGTACCGACACAAGAGGAAGAAGGATAATGAATCTTGAAAGATGATAATATACTCAACATAATGAACTTAATCCCCAAATGAGTATGGTATTGAGGCTTGAGCCCTCATGGATGAAATTGATGGTATTTATTGACGATTATAATACTTGTTGTTGCTACATGTTGAGTTTATAGTTGATTTACACTATTATTGATATATACTTCCCTATTTTTGAGTTAGCCGATGATATCTACTCAGTACGTGTGGTTGTACTGACCCCCTACTTTTATGTTTTCCTCTTGTTATTTGTGTTATGCAGCAAACGTTCCGTCAACTTCGACTCAGCAGTAGATCAAGCCAGTCTTACCATCGGAAATTCAGGGTGAGCTAATGCGTCTAGCTTGACTGGGTCTCTTCTTCAAGTCTTGATGCCTTGAACTTCCGGCATGGACTAGCTTTTAGTATTTTGTTCATTAGACAGTTTTAGTTTAGAAATTGAGATAGATGTTCTTGTGATGATGACTTCCAGATTTTGGGGATAATATTAATAATAGTTTTGAGTTGTTTTTATTATGAGATTAAGTCTTCCGCATTATTCCTGTTGATATTATATTGAAATGTTAAGGTTTAGATGGGTTGGTTCGCTCACATAGGAGGGTGAATGTGAGTGCCAGTCGCGTCCCCGAATTGGGTCGTGACATAGAGGTTATGAGCTTATAGTATACAGAATAGTTTGAGTGACAAAGAATTTTCCTAAGTGTTGGCATGATATATATAATGGTTTAAAATGGTACCTTAAGCATGTTATGTGAAAGTGGTGTAGAGTTGACTTTGGGTGTGATTTAATAGTTTTGTGTCAATGAAAAGGTACTATAACATTTGAAATTAGTGCTATAGGCCTTATATGGGCCTCGTATCTGTCAGGAAATGCTTAAATAGAAAGAGATAGCCATTGTTTGAACATTTATTTGATAAGCATACTTTGATACTAATGATGGTTTGAGAGTAAGGTAGATGATCGATGTAGTTATACGTTTTGTTATTATTAAGAGTGTTGACTTCAATAAATGCGGAGTTTGATAAACCAAGTATGTGTGCAATTATATTAGAGACATTCGATGAGGGGAGGTGTAGATCTCTAGTTTTTGATACTATTGAGATGAGACAATGGGTATTAATATTTTGGAATAGTCATTGAGATAACTATCCTTTCTTGCCTTGCCTTCCTTTAATCGTTTAAGGACGAACGATGGGTAAATTGGTCTCTATTGTAACAACCCGTGTAGTCGGTTTGTGCACTAGAAATTTTTATGTTAGAAAATATTTTTTGATAGATTTAAGTGGGTGTTTTGGACTATTCATAATTATAATTATAAAATTTATAGGGTAGTTTTAATAATTAATTTAGTTGATGGTTAAAGAAGATAATACTAAAATTAATAGGATATAATATTTTATTAATCCATAATTTATACCCATATATAAATTAATTAAATAAAAGAAAGAAGGGTTTTATTGTTTAGTTATCAGAGGACAGATAGCATGCGCCTATTCTCTCGGTTCTTGGCACTGCCGACAAGTTTGACGGACCACTTCAGGTATAGAGATTTTTACCATATTTTAATACTTGTATGCATATGTAAATATTGATTTGACAAGGAAAATTTTTAATATTAGTGTGTGTAATTTGAGTGGATTTAATACCCACTAAAGTGCCTTGAAATTTAAAAAAAAAGAATTTAGGTTGATGATTGAAAAGAAGAATAGAAATTATTAAGCAATTATATGAGAGAATATATAGACATAATTGTTGGTGTTCCTTATTAATAATATAATAATGTTATTAATTTTTAGTTGATGGATAATATTATTATATTTAGTGTGTTTGGTTGAAAATAGGTTGAATGAAAAAGTTTTCTTGGCAACGTAGATGTCGATTTGATAATTAAGGAAAATTATTATTAGTCTATTAAATGTGATGTTGTATGGCTATCGTTTAGGCCATTGGTGGAGTTGGAGTGTCATGCATGTAGAGATTATATAATTATTATTATTACATTGAATTAGTTTGTGAATGGAAAGAAGAGAATGGAGTGGTGAGTTAAATTGCAAATGGTAAATGTTGTTAACGTTCTTGGACTTGGAAAAGATAAGAATTGGTGGATAATTAGTGAAGAATAATGATTGGTTAGTTAATGAATTGACTTTGGATTAATGATCAATTAAGGTGTTGGTTGTCGCTCGTCCGTAACCAGTGGAATTTATTTTAATAATACTATGGATTTGTATATTATATTATGAATGAAATTATGATATACTGAGATGGGTAATTAAACCTTATGTGTGTTCTATTACATTTATAATATTAAAGAAATTGAGACTTAAGCTTAGTCTTAAATTCAAGATATATAGGATTTGACCTATTAATTGAAATCAATGTTGAAACTTGATATACAATTGAGTGTGTCTACTTACAAATATCATATACTTTATAGATTGGGAAGATTCAGAGTCATTGAGGAAAGAAAAAGCATTGATGAAGTTTCTTACTTGACTTCGATTCTTCGGTGGAGGTAGGTTATGAATTATGCTATTTGATAGTAAACTCTTAATAGTGATTGATATGCCTTGAATGATATTGTGAAGTTCTCTATGTACTTGGATGTGTGATTGTGTGATTTGGTTGTGTGGTTTGTGACTGGTCTGATATCGTGAGACCGTAGAATTTATATTCTCTAACCCTCTCTATCAAAGTGATGCCTTTAATAAAGAAGGCTTGATGAAAATAATATAACAATGAATTGAAAGCGGTGATAATAATGGATAAATTAAAAGTATAATTGGATCGGAGTGTCACATTCCGACACGGTATTCTTGGATCGGAGTGTCACGTTCCGACACGGTATTCTTTGATCGGAGTGTCACGTTCCGACACGGTATTCTTGGATCGGAGTGTCACGTTCTGACACGGTATGGATCGGAGTGTCACGTTCCGACACGATATTCTTGGATCGGAGTGTCACGTTCTGACACGATAATATTAAAGGAAAAACATGTTGAATTAATGAAAGGTACTCAATCTCAAAGAACTCAACTCCGAAAAGGGTTTGGTTTGGAGGCATGAGTCCTCATGTGTGATCTTGATATCATTGACTTATTATGAGTTTACTTGAATGTTGTTGATTCTTGTTCACGTTGTTTGTTGTTTATCACCTGTTAAGTGCTATAGTTGAGTTCATACTATTATTTATTGTATATTAGTTACTATTTTGGGTTGACCGATGATACTTACTCAGTACATGTTGCCTCGTACTGAGCCCTACTTGTTTTCTTCTTTGTTTTCCTTTTATGAAATGCAGCGATTGTATCTATGACTTCTGATTTCCTTAGCTCTAGCCAGCCTCCCGCATATCAAGTTACAGGGTGAGCTATCCATTCAAGCTCTTGTTGGATTCTCTCGGTCATGACATGATGTCCTATACTTTTGGACACATACCATTTTTTGCTTTATTTTAGTGTATTCGATATTCTTAGGTTTAGTATTGGAGATTAGATGACCTTGATGTGATGACTATCAGATTTTTGGATGATAAGTATTAAACTTTAGAAACTTATTTAAATTGGTTGCTTAGTATCTTTTGAAGCTTCCGCATTATTGATATTATTTATAGTTGAACTATTGGTATATGTTGGGGTTTAGATGTGTTGGTTCTCCCACTTAAGGAGGTAAGTGTGGGTGCCACTCACGACTCATTTGGGTCCTGACAAACTTGGTATCAGAGCGTTAGGTTCGTTGATCTCATCACACAAGGACAAGTCTAGTAGAGTCTTGCGGAATGGTAACCCAACCAAGGTTTGAGGTTGTGTCCCAAAGGAGTGGTAGTGAAATTAGTAGATACTTAGAATTCCATTCTAAATAGTAATAGTTTAAGATAATTTCGAATATTAAAATAAATCAAATTTAGTTTGTGACACCAAATTGTCAAATATCAAGATTTGTTTGTCACAAGTAGTGGAATGCAATAAAATAAATGAGAAACAAATATGTGAGAGATTTCTTGGGGTGTGATCTCTATAGTGAAGATAAAAATAGTGGGTGCATGCTTTCGGTAGCTAATTTTTCAAGACATTGCTGCCTAGGCTATGCTTTAGGTGAAAGAACTTTAACTTTTGGGAAACTTACCCCATATCAAGTGGGTTCCCCTCTCAAACACCCACTTATCCACTCACTCTTTCGACAAGAGTGATTGTATATGGGACTAGGGCTCACCCTCTCGAGCTGAACCTCATATCGACCCACTCTTTAGGAGATCATTCTGGTGGTCTTAGTTTCACGACCTCTTTCTCAAACATGCCAAAAATACATGGGTGGTTTTGTATTTGCAACTACAAACTCATTAGATTAAACCACAACTACTAAATGAAATCACCATTAAAATGCAATCTAAGCTACAACAAGCAAGACCCAACAAATTAATTAACCTATGATTTCTATATCACACCCCAAGAATAGGGGTTTTTAGCCACACATCAAGTAATAATCAAATGTACTTAAAATGATAAAGGAATCAAGTGGGTATAAGAGATTAAATCTTGCAAGTAGCAAAGCAAGGTAAATGGAGAAGACCCACTTCCAAAATTGGAAGAAGAACTTTCTAGAATAAAAATATCAAGGGTAATTGTTTCACTCTCTAATTTTCTAAATCTAAATATTAAAAGATTTCAGTATTTATAGACTTCAGAATTGTGCTGGCGAATCCTTTTGGTGCAATTAGTCATGATTCACTAAGTGATTCGATGAATCACCATTCATTCAGTTCATCGCTCCTTTTCGTCGCCCTTTGATCCACTTCCTCCAGGGCTCACTTTCTGTAATAGAAGACAAAAATTTTCTCTATGGCGGATCGCCAAGTGTGTTTGGCGACGTGCACCTTTGCATCTTCGGCCCAGCAAAGCAAAAACTGCTCCGATTAGAAAGCTTCGAGCAGTCAGCAGTGGCAAAGATGAGCCACCATTATCAAAGTTGGATCGGTCTCAGACCATTGATATAAAGACATTGGGTGTAGATTGAGATCTTTGATATTTTTTGAGTTTACACTATTTTTGATGCATTTGATTTGAAGTTTTTGTGAGTTTGGGGCCTTTTTTTATTATATATGATGGTGTTTTTATATAATTTTTTTGGAAATATGTTTGAAACGGTTAAGTGAGAAAAGATCTAGAAAGGCAGAAATAGTAGTTGACGAAGCCCAACCACAGACTATTGTCCACATGACGGGCCGTAGTTGGGGTGGGGTATATGTGAGTTCAAGTATGTGTAACAAAGCATGGAGTCACGGAGTCAAACGGCTCCCCGTATCTTGAGTGATGGACAATTGTTTGATGGTTTTCATTCAATTCAGAAAGTTGAAGTTCCAGTACTTGAATTACAGAGGAATAAGACGGGCCGTAATCCAATCAATAGATAGTAGGTGGTAACTATCATTTGAAGATCTTAAATATTTGGCCAACAACTATCCTATGGAGTTGAAACAAAGAGCGTAGATTGATCCACGGTCCGTCATTCGTGTCATCGAACTAAAGCACGGCTAACCCAAAATTTCTTTATTTTTTTGTCTACATTGTTCAGAATTTTTCTACTATAAATATAAGTTGTAATTATTCGTTCGAGACTTGATTGGAAACTTTTCTTTTTGGATTTAGAGATTATTTTCACAAAATTTAGCAATTTAATTCTTGAAGTTAGTTTTATGCAATTGGCTTTTGAGTTTCAATTGAAGATCAAGGCATTCATCTATTTTGATTGTAAATTCATGATTCATTTTATGAGATCTAATATGAATTGTGAATTCTCAAGCGCGAGTAGCTAAAACCACAACTAGGGTTGTGGTAACCATGATCAATCAACAAAGTATGACTCATAAATAAGTACTTTTAGAATCGTGTTTATGCATAAAATTTTCAATCCTTTCATTCAGAATGCTTTTTAATGTGGCCAAAGTTAGGACTCGCCTCATTCCTAGTTGCCAGACCAAGGAGGTAATGAATGAGAAAATGATTGACAAATAGAGATTTCGCATCTAATATCATGACCCTAATCATATGATGCAAGTTCTAATCCATGGTTAAAAGTAAGGGTTAGTAAAAGTACACACCCATAGACAAACAAAGTCACGTGGTGAAAGTCATTACTTGGAGGACCAATCACTTAGGGATACCTAGCTTTTTACCCTTGCATGATAACACTAGGATAAATTTCCAATATTATTAGGAATACTGAGTTAAGAGCTTATGGATAACACATATGTCCTAGTTTTCATCTTATATTGATATCTCAAAACTGCAAATCGAGTTTACTTGCTACTTAGTGATACAAATCAATAAACTGTTATTTTATTCAAACCCCCTCTATAGTTACTCTTCTAAGAAATCATTTGACTAAACATAAATGATAATAATTAGTCTAAGTTTGAACCATATTCCTCATAGAATCGATTCTAACCTAAAAGTTGGGTTCTTTATTTGACAACGACTGTTTATACTTCTTCTGGAAGGTGTAATTTTGCGTGTATAAAAATTTGGCGCCACTTTAGGGGAATGTGACTAAATTTGTTCTTGAACTTTAGTCAAGTATATCCTGATTCTACCTTTTTGTTTTGTTTTTGTTTTCTACAAGTCTCACCTCTAGTTTATGCCAATTAAATGGAGTCAAGGCAATCTCATGACCCCGTACGATCCTAAATAGAGAAGAAATTTGAGAATAATGGTTGGAATAGGCATAAATCTTGGGGTACAAAATGATCGTATTAGAGAGGGTCAAGGGATGGAGTTTGTTGCAGCATCCTGGAAATCTGAATGTGCCTGTTCAGGTTCAGAATGGTCATGTGATAAAAAATACAGAAAGGGTGTAAAATCAGCAATCAGCGAGAGGTCGAGATAACTACATAGTTAAATATGATTAGGTAGAGTCAACTAGTTCTATTGTTCTCCCTCCACTACCTCAAGGACATAGTTTTGTGGTGACTAGTAGCCTTATGCAAATGCTTACATCAAGAGGGTTATTTTGTGGGTTACCTTCAGAAGATCTATATGCTCAGATGACTACATTCAAATGTGTCTATATGAGTAATGTGGGACGATAATACTTAGATATGGATGTTATAGGTTTGAGAGTATTCCCTCTTCGGTTGAGAGGTGATGCTGTGGTTTGTTTTTATGAGCTTCCATATAATTCAATCTATACATGGGACCAGTTGTACAATATTTCATAGCGAGGTATATTCTGGTGTCCAAGAAGTTGAATAGAAAGGATAAACTACATAACAACCTGGCACTACCCGGAGAGTCCGTAAGTATTTCGTGGGATAGATTCAGTGGATTCAGAAGGCATGGAGCACTAGAAAGTCCATTACTAGGAAAATCACGTGTGTTTTCCAAATGAAACCAAGTCAATAAAATGATGATATCTGTGAGGAGATGGCACAGATGAAGATGAAAATTTGCTTGTTTTAAAATCATGTAAGTGAAAGTGCAGAAAAACTTAATGTCATGAACTAACAACCTAAAGAACCGCTGGTTGATGAGTACATTTATTAGGAGGATGCGAATCTAGTGAATGATCAAATGGGGTAAAGGGGGGGGGGGAGGGGAGTTTTGAAAGGTCAAGAAAACCAAGGTCAGAACTATGCTACCTACAACAATGATGAAAACCATGTTCTTGATGGGAACTTCAACTGCGAAAATAAATTCAAGCGGAATGGTTATGGAAACATGAATGAGTGGAGTGGCCCTAATTTCCACCAGTAATAGTGAGGCTAGATCAAGTATGACTCCCACTAAAGATATGATGTTGAAGACGATTAAGAGATTTGATACTACTGATGATAGTAAAAAGGTGATGTTAAGTGACTTATCTGTTATCGTTCAAAAAGAGGATGCCCATCCAGTATCGATTAAAAAAAACTTGAGTAGTAGTTTGGTTAGTTGTACCCACTTGTGAACTTAAGACAACTAGAAACAATTCCTAGAAACACCGTAAAGATCCAAAAAAGGATGGTCATTGCATGACAGTTATTACTCGCGGAGGAAAACAAACTATAGATCTCTCTGTCACGATCCTGGGGTACACCGTTTATGTAACATGTCACATAGAACCCCAAAGGACTCCATGTAATCCACTTAGAATATCATAACATAATATAATAAAAAAGTGTAGACATTTTAAATTTTTTTTCGATATAATAAGTCTTTTATAAAAGCATAGAGGAGGTCTTATCACACTTGACTCAAACCATCTAGAATAAAAATATCTTTGGGAAAAATCTCATACAATAGTTCTCAACATAAAATAAACATATATACGAAAAAGTGATAGAATCCTCGATGCTATGAGGACTCACCAAGTCTTCTAATCCTTGATCTACTAGAAACCTAGCCACGAGAATGGAACTCAATATCGTTGGACCCTATATTTGATAAGAATGTAGACAAGTGTATGTGTTAGTACAAATATACTAAATATTATAGCTAGCATAACATCATAAGGTCATTACATACGGGTTAGTCAATGATAAGATATATGCCATAATCATAAGAGATACTATATAAACTAAAGGAATAAAAAACAACAACATAGTCATAAGCATAATCTCAAAAATAGGCATAATATAAGCATTAGTCAACCCTTAGTCGTTCACATCATAAGAGGAAAACATCATATGTAGCTTCAAGTCATACTTGTGCAACGCATGGATAAGACCCCATAATCTCACTTATACTAAGTACCACATTAGGTCATTATACATACTTACCATCATTGATCTTATCCTTAACTTATGTTTCATAGAAAAGAGAACATTAAACTTTAGTCATACATATCAAGGAAGTAAAATACAACAACAATCCAAGCTAAGCATACAACAGATAAGAGAACACATCATTAGCAACTTAAACGCATACTCGTTAAATGTATGGATAAGACTCGATAACCCTACCATGCTAAGCAAGTAACTTTAGGCCCACATTCATACTCAACATTATTTTGATGGAAGCAAACATCATCTATAAGGACTTTGAAAACACTACGAGATACTTCATTAAGCATATCTTATTTAATCATTTATCTTGTTACCTGAACACTAGATAATACTTCCTTAAGCATGCCTTAGGTCATTTCTAATATTTTTATTCTTGAATACTATGAGATGCCTCCTTAAGAATATTTAACTTTATAATTATCTTTGAACACTATGATATGCTTCTTTACGCACATGTTAGTTCCTCTTCTTTACTTGTGGACACAATGAGAGACTTCGTCAAGCATTTCTTAGTTCATTATACTTTGAAATCTATGAGATGCTTTATTGAGTATGTCTTAGTCCATTGATGCTTTTAAACACTAGGATATACTTCTTTAAATATGTCATAGTTCATTAGATACGAAGATTGCTACTCCAAACTTGGACTTCACTAGGTAAAGGCTTCCTCTAATGAAAACTACTTTGGGAAAACCCAGAATCTACTATGCGAGAGTTCCCTCTTTATTTTTTAAACCCAGACTCAACTAGGTGTGAGGCTCCTTTATTTTAGAAGCCCAAACCCAACAATGTGTGAGCCTCCATCTCATTGTAAATATCCATTCAGGCCAAGCATACACCCCTTAAACTAGTTATTAAGCCTTAGTTAACTCATGACTTATGGAGGGATGTCCCTCACAACCAATCCATGATTCTATGACTTTATGCATTCTAACATTTATAAGGTAGATGAGGTGGGTAAATTCCTTCCACAACAATGATATCTACTAATCTACCATTATCATATAGGCAATATATTTCAACATACTGACTTTGCTCTCAAAGCCCTAGCAATCAACAATCATGACTAAAATCCTTATTCTTAAAGCTTTACTTCTTATAATCATCTTACATGCCTAGATTTCAAGTTATTCCAATCACATGCTTCATTCTTAAGTGATTCTAATCATATATCATCATAAAGGTTCAATCTCAAGCCTTACTAGTCATGATCCATAATATATACTTACTCTATTTTAATTCATGTTTACATGCTTTTATTCTTTAACAATTACTATATGTATCAATAATTCTAGAAGATCATCTACGAACCCGCAATTTCTATTCACAAGTCATAAACCCATATTACTTCAATTTTATTAATTAAAAAATATTATGCATAGAATACATATAATTTCATCATAACAACATGGTTCACTATTAGGTCAATCATAAACAATCAATATCCACTTAATTGGATCCGTATTCAACATAACCCATAATGTTGGAAAGAACCCTAATTTTAATTAAGGATTTCATCTAAAAATTATTGTATAACTAGAGGACTCCATGGATGAATATGCTAACATACCTTGATTATAAAGCCTTACAAAGCTTGCAACAATGGAGTCTTTACCTAGCTTGATTCTCTTCTTTTTCTTCTTATTTCTAAACAAAGGATTTTTAGAAGGAATTGTGTTTTTTTGGTGGGTTTAGATATGATGATTTTGGAATTACTGAATTAATGGTCTAAAGTCTTTATATAGGTGGTCTAAGTAAGGTTAATATGTCACGATCGAAGAGCATCATCTAGTCTCAATCGGTGTCTTTATCCTCTTAGAGGCCTTAGGAAAAACCTTAACATACATCATCACATTATAAATAGATTAAAAAGGGAAAAATTAAATTTGTTTTGAAGTTCAACTTCACTTCACATATATCAAAATAGAATCTATAATTGCCTCACATGACCATCTAAACATAAGAGTAAGAGACTTGGGACTAAGCCTGAACATCATTACAAATCTTATAAGAGAACACAACATAATCCTTGAAAATAGGAAATAAAATAATGTCTTATAACGAGGAAAAATAACAAAAAGCTAGATTTATAGGCTTCATCCTCGGACTTGAGGACTCACCAACTTGGGAAGAATACAATCTTATTTGAGAATGGCCTTGAATCACCTCAATGTCCTGAACCTACATTTTTCGTAGAAATAGAAGAGATATGGGTTAATACAAACCACATGTACTAAGTATGGATATATGAAAGTAATTATCCATTTGAATACATGCACAAAGGGACATTTTAGTATAAACATTCTAAGTTCACTTTAAAAGCCTTCATGTACATTCCACGGACATATACAAGTCCTTTTCATAACAACAATAAGACATATTCATATTCATGTTCAAGAGTAACATCATAACAATGCAATAGTCAACATTTGATGTTTATAGTACATTTCATCAATACATCCCTCGACCTTAATCATGACCCAATCCAAGTCCACTAATGCAATGTTTATGTGAAGTCTCATAACCCCACATTAACCAAGTAAACAAGCAAAGAACCATAAGCATTACCCTTACCTCATATAACATCATAACAAGTGTAGTCAACATCATAAATAACAATTTAGACCAAAATAATGAATTCAGTGAAACCAACATCAAAACAAATGTATAAATTAGGAAGTGTTAGTGTCAAAAAGCAAAGAAACGACCATGACGTCCAAATTGTAAAAGATTAGCTAGTGTACCTTGGTATGTTTCTAAAGGGGTTTTAATAGTTGGAATTTAGTCAAATTTGGTAAAAAGTTGTTAAAAAATAAAAGAGTATGTTAAGGGTAGAAATTTCTAGGTATGACACCCCAAGGACCACCCTATGGGTCCTTAAGGAGGAACCTTGCAGGTTTACCAAAAAGCTATCCAATAATAGTGGCTAATGAAGGGACAAAATATTAGCCATCTATGGGTCAAAGGCCCATCGATGTTGGTCGTAGGTCCATATTTAGCTATTTTTGAAGATGTGCTCCAAATTCAGTCGTTGATTTGTAATACATCAAAAAATTACTTAGGTGAATGTAGAGCTAACATGTTTTTCATTAGTGTCTAAGGTCGATGTGACACGATTAAGTTGTCGTCGATGGAAGTAATTAAATATGAAATAATAAGGTGGTATTTGAGTAAAGTTAAAGGTATTAAGATATAGAAATGTAATAAAATATTGAGATGGTTTCTTGACTTCACTAAGCTAGTAGTTGACAAGTAGGTGAATCACCTACTTTTAATGACCAGCCAAAGGACAGTGTAGGTGCATCACCTACATAGAATATTTTGGCCATGTTATTGGGACAAGTACACCACCTATATATTGCCAAAGTTGAATAGTAAAATAAGGAAGAGATCGACAATCACGGCCCAATCATTCCAAGCCCATAAAAAATAATTTGAATGTAAAAGTAGGTGCATCACCTACTTAAATGTGTAGCCTATATTAAGGATACATGTGGACTTCAAATGAAGTAAAAGAAAGGTTGCAAAAGAGAAACTATGAAGGTCAAATATCTAATATAAATATCTTATTGCCCTCTTATACAAATTTTAACCTCTCAGGTTCATATATTTCTCTCTCAAAAAATGAAGTAGCCACCCAATTTTCCCACTAAGTTTCTACCTATTTTTCACGTTGTTTCTTCCAAAGCACCTAAAAGATCACCTTCTATCCTCTATTGTTTAAATTATATTTGTCACTTCTTCAAAGAGAGTGAAAAAAGAGATTGTTATATCTGTTGGAAGCCAAGATTCTACAACTCTCTTCCAAATATTAGGAGAAGGTTACAAAATTTTTAATTGAAGTAGAATAATGGATTTAGATAGCTGATGTAAGAGTGCTGTCACAGACATTAATTAGATGTTTATTTGAGAATTCCATACATACTTGTTTATTGCAACTCGTGGGATGGTGATTTAAAACAGTAAATTTATGTCTTTTGATTATTTTTTAGTGTTGAGGACTACTATTGTATTGATTGGTGTATGGGAGGTCATGGATTTACTTAGAGATAATTTTGGAAAGCTGTAGGATGCTGATTTATAAGTGATGGTGATACACCATAAAATTTAAATTTTGCTAACCTTACTGCATGTTCCATGGGAAGGTTGTTTAGTTTAAATGACTATAACAGACATAATCTGTGACATAAAAAATCAATTAGAAAGATTATGGGATGGCTATTATTTTGATAAGTTCAAATATCATGAGTTGATTTGTCATATTCTTATATTATTGCCTTAATTATTTGTTGTTGTAGATGAAGACAATGACATTAAGGAACAGGTTGAAACTTTGTAAGCTATATGAATTGGGAATTGGGGGATGTATGGCTATTTGATTTCTGATTTCTTTTGATCCAAAACCTGCATTAGAAAAAGTAATATTTCTATGTGCCCTTGGAAGTGACGGATCCATAGCTACAGTTCCTCTCCCTTGAGCATTAATGTGAGCACTCTAATATATGTTTGTTACTAAATGTACGTGCTTACTCTACTATGAGTTAGCATGCAACTTTTAAAATTGTTTCATAACTAAAGTACCCATGGAACACGTTTGCCTTATATAAATCAAAGTGATTCAAATTACACATGGTACATATGTTAGATAAAGGATATATGATCTGCTTAAACTTTCTACATCCTTTAATTATCTATTCCATCGTATATGTCCTCTTTTAACATGTTCATGTGTTCCCTTTATTGGAAATCACTCCCATTATGTTAGGCTATATTGTTACCTCACTAGATCCTTAGTTTCTCCATTGTACATTTTATGTTTACTTACTCTAAATGTGTATCCGCCCATAACATGAATCTTCCCACGTTCCTCTATGGTTCCACATTCATGAACACCCCGTATTTGATAATATTTTTTGAGTATCATATAGAGTTCAATTTCTTGGATGAATGGTAAAGTCCATCACTTGATGTTCTTTAATTTCATATGCCAAAATGCATAACACTCACAAAGTCCATGACTTAGTCTAGAGCCTCGCAAGATGAATTAAACTCTAAAACACTTTTTATACTCCTAAACAAATGTATTGAAACTAATTAGGAAGATTTATTGTATAAACATAAAGAAAGGACGATGACGTCAGGAGTTGTAAAAGACCAGTTACTGTACCTTGTTATATTTTAGAAGGGTTTTTAATATTTGAAGTTTAGTAAATTTTAGTAAAAAGGTTTTAAACACATAAAAGAGTATTTCTATGGTCAATTTCTAGGTACGACTCTCAAAGGACCACCGTAAGGGTAAATGATGAAGATCCTTGCATGTTGATCAAAAAGCTTTCAAATGAGAGTAGCTAATGACAAACCAAACGTCAGGCCATCGATCGGTAAAAGTCCCACCGATGGTGGTCGTAGGTACCTATATATTTTTTAATATGGCCATAAAAACCAATCAGTGACCTCTAATACCTCAAAAATTATTTAAGTGAATCTAGAGCCTTAATATTTTTCATGAGGGTCAAAAGTCGATGCGACACGATTAAGTTGACGTCTATGGAAATATTTAAACATGAAATATTAAGGTAGTATTTCAGTCATTTTGTACATATGTTTTAAGTTAATTTAAAGGTTTTAATTCAATGAAATGTAAAGAATATTGAGTTGGCTTCTTCACTTCACTAAGCTAGTAACTTGTAACACCTTGAAAATACAAGACTCATTGTAAAGCCTAACATAGGTGTCATAAAGTCTAATCCCTTTTTCTAAGACCATTTTTAATGAATATAGGTCATTTAATAGATTTAAGAACCAAAGCGTCCAAAACGTTCGGATGATGGTTCAAAGGGATGATAGTGTCCATTAAACTGATTGAGTAAGTTTTAGGAGTCAGATTATTGTGAACGTTAGTGGAAAGGTCACTAATTGGTGTTTGAGTTTTTTCATGGTTATGTAATGACCTGTTTAGTCGTTTTGAGCAGCAGAACAAATTCTGGAAAAACTGGCTGAAACCACGGACCCAACGACGGACCGTCACAGGGGTGACGGGCCGTCGCAGCCATCTGGAGTCTGGGGAGGACACGACGGCCTGTGTGACGGACCGTCGCAGGCATGACGGCCCGTCACAGGCTGCACAATCCCAGGCAGTTTGGGATTTCTCCACACGTTTTAAGGGTCGTTTTTGATTATTCTTTCCTTAATTACAAAGATTGAGGGGTAACATTAATAAGTCTAATTACTTAGGGGTTAAAAGGGGTAACCTTAAGTGAATTAGAGGGGTTTATTGTCCTTTTTCACACTTAATTATATGATTAATTAGGGTAAAGGAAAGAGGGTTTGAGTAAAACAAAAGGGAAAGAACAGAAAGAGAGAGAGCAGATCGATCGAATTGGTTGAGGAGAATAGCAAGCTTGGGAAATTTCTTGTGGATTCCAATTCTTCGGTGGAGGTAGGTTATGGTTTTGTATTACGATATTCGTAGTGAACTCTTGATAGTGAATAATATGTGTTGATGATATTGTAAACCTGTCTATATACTTATTGTATGTTTGTATGAATATGATTATGTGATGTTGATAATACAAGCATGATGGAAACCATTGAATCCCAAATCTTGAAAGAACTTTAATCTATGATATTAATGATAATGCCTTGGTATAAAGGAAGGCTTGATGAATTAAAGTGATTGAGATTGATGATGCCTTGGTTAGAGAAGGCTTGATGAACGGATATAATGAGATTAGTGGATCGGAGTGTCACGTTCCGACACATAGAATTAGTGGATCGGAGTGTCACGTTCCGACACATAGAATTAGTGGATCGGAGTGTCACGTTCCGACAACATAGTATTAGTGGGACGGGTGTCACGAACCGACACGTAGATATAGGGGATCGGAGTGTCACGTACCGACACATAGTATTAGTGGGACGGGTGTCACGAACCGACACGTAGATATGGGATCGGAGTGTCACGTACCGACACATGTAGGGGATCGGAGTGTCACGTTCCACATATAGGGGATCGGAGTGTCACGTTCCGACCATATAGGGGATCGGAGTGTCACGTTCCGACACATAGTGGTAGGGGATCGGAGTGTCACGTACCGACCAAGAGGAAGAAAGATAATGAATCTCGAAAGATGATAATATATTCAACATAATGAACTTAATCCCAAATGAGTATGGTAATGAGGCTTGAGCCCTCATGAATGAACTTGATGGTGTTATTGACGATTATGATACTTGTTGTTGCTACATGTTGAGTTTATAGTTGATTTATAATATTATTTGATATATATTGTTCCCTATTTTGAGTTAACCGATGATATCTACTCAGTACGTGTGGTTGTACTGACCCCCTACTTTTATGTTTTCCTTTGTTATTTGTGTTATGCAGCAAACGTTCCGTCAACTTCGACTCAGCAGTAGATCAAGCCAGTCTTCACTCCATCGGAAATTCAGGGTGAGCTAATGCGTCTAGCTTGGACTGGGTCTCCTTCTTCAAGTCTTGATGCCTTGAACTTCCGGCATGGACTAGTTTTTAATTGTTTTTAGCTTTTTAGACACTCTTAGATTAGTAGTTTGAGATAGATGTTCTTGTGATGATGACTTCCAGATTTTGGGAATATTAATAATAGTTTTGAGTTGTTTTTCTTTATTAATGAGTTTAAGTCTTCCGCATTATTTTCTGTTGAAATATCTTGAAATGTTAAGGTTTAGATGGGTTGGTTCGCTCACATCGGAGGGTAAATGTGGGTGCCAGTCGCGTCCCCGATTTGGGTCGTGACAGACTTGGTATCAGAGCATTAGGTTCATTGGTCTCATCACACAAGAACAGGTCTAGTAGAGTCTTAAAGAACGGTAGGGGGACGCCTTTACTTTTCTTTGAGAGGCTATAAGACTTTAGGAAAAATTCCATTCTTTCATTCTTTCTTTCGTGCTACTACTTGAGTCCAATTGGTATCTAGGTGATACAAATTGGTATCTGACCATCTTCATTCTATTTCGCAGATGGTTAGAACTAGAGCAACGACCGCACCAGCAGCGACAACGGAAAGACAGGAAACTACTGAGCCAGCCACTGGGGCTGTGGCTCGAGGAAGAACAACGGCAAGAGGCCGTGGGAGAGGTCGTGGGAGGACGTCCTCTAGAGGAAGAGGACGAGCCCCTAGCCCATCTGATGCTAGGGCGGTGACTCCTCCACCGACTGAGGAGGTAGTTAGAGAGGGTGAGGAAGGGGAAACTGAACAAGGGCAGAATGAGGAAATGCCACCCCAACCTACCCCAGAGATGATCAACCAAGTACTTGCTTATCTTAGCGGGTTGTCTGATCAGGGTCAAGCACCTCCAGTGGTTTCTGCACCAACACCTCCGGTTTCAGAGATACGACATGCGGCTACTATGGCTCCCCGCATGGATGCAACATTGGGAATAGGCACATTTCCACGTCTGACTACTGGGCCTATTATGACAAACGATCAACACGAACTTTTCAGTAAGTTCTTGAAATTGAAACCCCCAGTCTTCAAGGGTGCAGAATCTGAGGATGCTTATGATTTTCTGGTTGATTGTCATGAGCTACTACACAAAATGGGGATAGTAGAGAGGTTTGGCGTCGAGTTTGTGAGCTATCAGTTCCAAGGGAACGCCAAAATGTGGTGGCGTTCACATGTTGAGTGTCAACCAACGGAGGCACCACCTATGACTTGGGAATCATTCTCTACCCTATTTATGGAGAAGTATATCCCAAGGACTTTGAGAGATAGAAAGAGGGATGAGTTCTTGAGTCTTGAACAGGGAAGGATGACAGTAAACGCGTATGAGGCTAAATTTCGCGCGCTATCCAGATATGCCACGCAACTTTGTTTCAGTCCACAAGAACGGATCCGCCGCTTTGTGAAGGGGTTGAGGTCAGAATTGCGGATTTCAGCCTTACAGATAGCGGCAACGGCAACATCCTTCCAAGAGGTGGTAGACTTTGTGATTGAGGTGGAAGGAGTGAAACCAGATGACTTCACCACGACATCGACATCAAAGAGGTTTCGTAGGGGAGGTGAGTATAATGGTTCTTATTCTAGAGGACAGAACTCTGGATGTCACTCAAATCGACCAATACAGTCTTCACTACAGACTGTAGTTGGGGGTCCACCTCAGAACGGTCAACACTACTCCGAGAGACCCATGCCTGACTTCAGAGAGTGCTATGGATGTGGGGAGATTGGACATATCAGGAGGAATTGTCCAAAACAGAGTTACAGAGCCCCAATGGCTAGAGGAAGAGGTGGTAATGGTAGAGGTCGATATTCTGGAGGGCGTGGTGGCCGAGGTAATGGTGGTCACCAAAACGGCAGAGGAGAGGGTCAAAATGGAGCACTACTACACAACATGGTAGGGGCAACGGACAAACAAGTAATGGGGCTCATTGCTACGCTTTCCCTGGGAGATCTGAAGCGGAGGCGTCTGATGCTGTTATCACAGGTAATCTCTTGGTTTGTGATTGCATGCATCTGTATTATTTGACCCTGGCTCCACGTTTTCATATGTATCTTCCTCATTTGCTAATGGCCTAAATTTACATTGTGAATTACTTGACATACCTATTCGTGTTTCTACTCCGGTGGGTGAGTCTGTGATAGTCGAAAAAGTGTATAGGTCTTGTTTGGTGAATTTTGTGGGGAGCAACACTTATGTAGACTTGGTTATTTTAGAAATGGGTGACTTTGACGTAATTCTGGGTATGACTTGGCTTTCTCCAAACTTTGCGATTTGGATTGTAATGCTAAAACAGTGACGTTAGCCAAGCCTGGGGCAGATCAGTTAGTGTGGGAGGGTGACTACACTTCCAATCCGGTGCGTATAATCTCCTTTATTCGTGCTCAGAAGATGGTTAGTAAGGGTTGTCTAGCTTTCTTGGCACATCTTAAGGATGACACTACTCAAGTACCATCGATTGAGTCAGTTTCGGTAGTCTGTGAGTTTTTGGATGTGTTCCCTGCAGATCTTCCTGGTATGCCACCAGATAGGGATATAGACTTCTGCATTGATTTGGAACCCGGTACTCGCCCCATTTCTATACCCCCGTATAGAATGGCTCCCGCCGAATTAAGAGAGTTAAAGGCTCAACTTCAAGAGTTGTTGAGCAAGGGCTTCATTAGACCAAGTGCATCTCCTTGGGGTGCTCCGGTGCTATTTGTGAAGAAGAAGGATGGGAGTTTCCGAATGTGCATAGATTACCGACAGTTGAACAAGGTAACTATTAAGAACAAGTACCCCATTCCTCGCATTGATGACTTGTGTTCGATCAGTTACAAGGTGCTTGTGTCTTCTCAAAAATAGACTTGAGGTCCGGTTATCACCAATTAAAAATACGCGCAACGGATGTGCCAAAGACTGCTTTTCGAACTAGGTATGGGCATTATGAGTTTGTGGTAATGTCGTTTGGTCTTACTAATGCCCCTGCTGCCTTCATGAGCTTGATGAACGGGATTTTCAAGCCATACTTGGACCTCTTTGTGATTGTGTTTATTGATGATATACTGATATACTCCAAGAGTAAGAAAGAACATGAGGAGCATTTGAAAATGGTGTTAGAGTTGTTGAGAAAGAAAAAGCTTTATGCGAAATTCTCCAAGTGTGAGTTTTGGCTAGATTCAGTGTCCTTCTTGGGACACGTGGTTTCTAAGGATGGGGTGATGGTGGATCCATCCAAGATTGAGACAGTGAAGAATTGGGTAAGACCTACAAACATGTCAGAAATAAGGAGTTTTGTGGGGTAGCTAGGCTTACCGCCGATTCGTCAAGGGATTCTCTTCCATTGCTTCCCAATTGACGAACTTGACTAAGCAGAACGTCCCATTTGTATGGACGGATGAGTGTGAGGAGAGCTTCTAGAAGCTTAAGACCTTGTTGACTACCGCACCAATTCTTACCTTGCCAATAGAGGGTAAAGACTTCATTGTCTATTGTGATGCATCCTATTCTGGGTGGGGTGCAGTGCTAATGCAAGAGAAAAATGTGATTGCTTATGCTTCAAGACAATTAAAGGTGCATGAACGCAACTATCCGACCCATGACTTGGAGTTGGCCGCGGTAGTATTTGCACTAAAGCAATGGAGACACTATTTGTATGGGGTTAAGTGTGAAGTCTATACGGACCATCGTAGCCTACAGTATGTCTTCACTCAGAAGGACTTGAACTTGAGACAGAGGAGATGGATGGAACTACTAAAGGATTACGACATCACTATTTTGTATCATCCGGGGAAGGCTAATGTTGTGGCAGATGCCTTGAGTAGAAAGGCCGGAAGTATGGGAAGTCTAGCTCATTTGCAAGCTTCTAGACGCCCATTGGCTAGAGAAGTGCAGAGATTTGGCTAATGACCTTATGAGGTTAAAAAAATGAGAAGGGAGGATTGTTAGCTTGTGTAGAGGCAAAATCCTCTTTCCTTGATCAGATTAAGGGGAAACAATTTGACGATGAGAAACTAAGGCGAATTCGAGATAAAGTGTTGCAAGGAGAGGCTAAGGAAGCAATAATCGATGGGGAAGGTGTTTTGAGGATTATGGGAAGAGTATGTGTACCCCGCATCGATGATTTGATCACCACTATTCTTACAGAAGCTCATAGTTCCGGATATTCTATACATCCTGGTGCAACCAAGATGTATCGCAACCTAAAGCAACACTTCTGGTGGAGAGTAGAATGAAGCGAGATATTGTTGAGTTGTTGCCAAGTGTCCAAATTGTCAACAAGTGAAGTATGAACACCCAAAGGCCCGGAGGAACACTTCAGAGAATGCCCATTCCTGAATGGAAGTGGGAGAGAATCGCGATGGACTTCGTGGTTGGTCTTCCAAAGACATGGGTAAGTATGACTCTATATGGGTGATCGTTGATAGGTTGACTAAGTCTGCTCACTTCATTCCTGTCAAGGTGACCTACAATGCAGAGAAGTTAGCCAAGATCTACATCTCAGAAATCGTTCGGTTGCATGGAGTTCCACTCTCAATCATATCAGATAGAGGTACGCAGTTTACTTCTAAGTTTTGGAGAACATTGCATGCTGAATTAGGTACTAGATTGGACCTTAGTACTGCATTTCATCCTCAGACCGATGGTCAGTCTGAGCGAACGATTCAAGTTTTGGAGGATATGCTTCGCGCATGTGTGATAGAGTTTGGTGGCCATTGGGATAGTTTCTTACCTTTGGCAGAGTTTTCATATACAATAATAGTTATCACTCTAGTATCGACATGGCCCCATTTGAAGCATTGTATGGGAGGAGGTGTAGGTCTCCCATTGGTTGGTTTGATGCCTTCGAGGTTAGACCTTGGGGGACTGATCTGTTGAGAGATTCTATGGAGAAGGTGTGAAAGCTATCCAAGAGAAGCTTTTGGCGGCTCAAAGTAGACAAAAGGAGTATGCAGACCGAAAGGTTAGAGACTTGGAGTTCATGGAAGGTGAACAAGTCTTGTTGAAGGTTTCGCCCATGAAAGGGGTGATGCGGTTTGGAAAAGAGTGGTAAGTTAAGTCCAAGGTATATTGGACCATTTGAAGTGCTTAAGAGAATAGGGGAGGTGGCTTATGAATTAGCCTTGCCCCCAGGGCTGTCCGGAGTGCATCCGGTGTTTCACGTATCCATGTTGAAGAGATACCACGGAGATGGAAACTACATCATCCGTTGGGATTCAGTTTTGTTGGATGAGAACTTGACTTATGAAGAGGAACCGGTTGCTATATTAGATAGAGAAGTTCGCAAGTTGAGGTCGAGAGAGATTGCATCCATCAAAGTTCAATGGAAGAATCGACCGGTTGAAGAAGCTACTTGGGAGAAGGAGGCAGATATGCAAGAAAAATACCCACAATGTTCACAGATTCAGGTAGGTACTCCTTTTCGCCATGGTCTTCTTCTTTTGATCGTTCGGGGACGAACGATGGGTAAATTGGTATCTATTGTAACGACCTGTTTAGTCGTTTTGAGCAGCAGAACAAATTCTGGAAAAAACTGGCTGAAACACGGACCCAACGAGGACCGTCACAGGGGTGACGGGCCGTCGCAGCCATCTGGAGTCTGGGGAGGACACGACGGCCTGTGTGACGGACCGTCGGGCATGACGGCCCGTCACAGGCTGCACAATCCCAGGCAGTTTGGGATTTCTCCACACGTTTTAAGGGTCGTTTTGATTATTCTTTCCTTAATTACAAAGAATGAGGGGTAACATTAATAAGTCTAATTACTTAGGGGTTAAAAGGGGTAACCTTAAGTGAATTAGAGGGGTTTATTGTCCTTTTTCACACTTAATTATATGATTAATTAGGGTAAAGGAAAGAGGGTTTGAGTAAAACAAAAGGGAAAGAACAGAAAGAGAGAGAGCAGATCGATCGAATTGGTTGAGGAGAATAGCAAGCTTGGGAAATTTCTTGTGGATTCCAATTCTTCGGTGGAGGTAGGTTATGGTTTTGTATTACGATATTCGTAGTGAACTCTTGATAGTGAATAATATGTGTTGATGATATTGTAAACCTGTCTATATACTTATTGTATGTTTGTATGAATATGATTATGTGATGTTGATAATACAAGCATGATGGAAACCATTGAATCCCAAATCTTGAAAGAACTTTAATCTATGATATTAATGATAATGCCTTGGTATAAAGGAAGGCTTGATGAATTAAAGTGATTGAGATTGATGATGCCTTGGTTAGAGAAGGCTTGATGAACGGATATAATGAGATTAGTGGATCGGAGTGTCACGTTCCGACACATAGAATTAGTGGATCGGAGTGTCACGTTCCGACACATAGAATTAGTGGATCGGAGTGTCACGTTCCGACACATAGTATTAGTGGGACGGGTGTCACGAACCGACACGTAGATATAGGGGATCGGAGTGTCACGTACCGACACTAGTATTAGTGGGACGGGTGTCACGAACCGACACGTAGATATAGGGGATCGGAGTGTCACGTACCGACACATGTAGGGGATCGGAGTGTCACGTTCCGACACATATAGGGGATCGGAGTGTCACGTTCCGACACATATAGGGGATCGGAGTGTCACGTTCCGACACATAGTGGTAGGGGATCGGAGTGTCACGTACCGACACAAGAGGAAGAAAGATAATGAATCTCGAAAGATGATAATATATTCAACATAATGAACTTAATTCCCAAATGAGTATGGTAATGAGGCTTGAGCCCTCATGAATGAACTTGATGGTGTTATTGACGATTATGATACTTGTTGTTGCTACATGTTGAGTTTATAGTTGATTTATAATATTATTTGATATATATTGTTCCCTATTTTGAGTTAACCGATGATATCTACTCAGTACGTGTGGTTGTACTGACCCCCTACTTTTATGTTTTCCTTTGTTATTTGTGTTATGCAGCAAACGTTCCGTCAACTTCGACTCAGCAGTAGATCAAGCCAGTCTTCACTCCATCGGAAATTCAGGGTGAGCTAATGCGTCTAGCTTGGACTGGGTCTCCTTCTTCAAGTCTTGATGCCTTGAACTTCCGGCATGGACTAGTTTTTAATTGTTTTTAGCTTTTTAGACACTCTTAGATTAGTAGTTTGAGATAGATGTTCTTGTGATGATGACTTCCAGATTTTGGGAATATTAATAATAGTTTTGAGTTGTTTTTCTTTATTAATGAGTTTAAGTCTTCCGCATTATTTTCTGTTGAAATATCTTGAAATGTTAAGGTTTAGATGGGTTGGTTCGCTCACATCGGAGGGTAAATGTGGGTGCCAGTCGCGTCCCCGATTTGGGTCGTGACAGGTTAACACATCTGGGTAAGACTCCTAAAGAACCAACCAAGGTCCCTTGAGGAGGACCCTTGCAGTTTGATGCAGCACTGCCTGGCAGTGTGCACTGACGGGACAAACGATGGCTTGTGTGTGGATCAACGGGGTGTCTATGCCACCGTCATCCCACACATAGGCTAAAGAATAAGGTCTCTTCACCATTAAAGTTTCTGGAATCATCGACGGATTGCTGAGGTACAAGCTATGGTCCGTATGTAGATCGACGGGGCATCGATTGCACCATTTTCCCACACTTGGAAAATTGGAGAAAAGCCTCGCCTGCACCAGTCTCTGATAAAACTTAAAAATATGCATCATGGACTGGTTGGGGATCAATGGTCCATTGATCGAGGTCTCGTCGATGGGGTCAGCAAATTCCGGCACGTTTTTAATTAAGTTCTTTTAATTAGTTAAGTAATTTAGGGGTTATTTGGGGATTAAAGAGGGAATAATTAAGTTTATTAAGTCCTACTATAAGTACCCTCAACCCTTATTAATCAAAATACAACTCTCAAATAAACCCTCTTCCTTCTCTCTTCTTTCTCTCTATAATTAGAAGACTCCATAGAAGCTTAGCTTGAAGGGTGAATTAGGTGCTGGAAAATGGTGGATGCTTCATCAAATTGTTGACAAAAATTAAGGTATGGTTTCCATTAAACATAGAGATACTTTCCTCAAAGGGTTCATTCATAAGAGATTTCAAAAAGTTGAGTTTTCTTATGGGTTTCATTCAATTACAAAATTGAATTTATGGATTGAGTAGTTAATGAATTCCTAGGGTTATATTGAGTATATTAACATGTAATTCATCTTTTTTTATGGTATTATTCATGGTTTGGTTTAAATTGAAGAATATGATCCTCTATCCCTAATCCTAGGTAGTGATGTTGACCTATATTTTATTGTGATCATTTAATATAGTTGTCTGTTAATTTGATTACTACCATGTGGTGCTATTATGATTAAATTAAGAAGAATTATTTGCCTATCATACTAGTTCTTGAGATGTAATTTAGGTTATGAATTATAATGTGAAACTAGCCTATGTACCATGTCTCAAGTTGTGATCTAAAGATGAATTGCTTTATATAGATGCAATTGGACTTGTTATTCTATTAGTTATCATGGTGTGATGATATCACTCCCAAAGTTGGGTTGAGTTATGGGTTGATGGTAACACATTAATGATATAATATGAGAAAGACTTAGTAAGTCTTAGTATCTCTATTTTCAGTTCCCATTGTGATTAATTGTTGTTAAGCCATGATATTACATTTGGAGTATGCCTTATACTAGGATTATAGGGTTGTATGATACTGAATTGAAATGTCTTTAAAGTGTTATGAGGTTTATTAAGGTGTATGGGATATAAGGATGGTGAAAACTATCAATGTGCCTTAATATGTTATGAAATGCTAAAGTGTTAGCCTCACTAATATTAATTATGATGAAAGAAATTACACTCATACAATTCTTATAGAAATATTAATGATGATGATTATACAAGGGGTAGACACTATGATTTAAAATAAGTAAAATATTATTAAATAAACACTCAGAGATATTTCAATAAAGGGACCTAGCTTAGAACCGAGTGATCTTGTAGGTGTGGGAGTGACACTTCCCTAAGTAGGTAAGGTAGGTTTCACTACAGTATTCACGGGGTGGATGGCCTCATAACCCAATATAGGGTGTAGAGTTGATATTTCCATAGTCCCCCAAACTCCATAAACTATGTTTTCACCATAGGATACTAGCTAGAGGATCCACCTAGAAAGCTATGTTTATATGAGGTTGTACCTTGGCTGGTAGACCACCTTCCATCGCTGTAAGGTCTTATGACACTGGATTCCACAATTAGCTCATGAGGTCTATGTCGGTTAAATGGAGTGTTCCCTAAACTAAAATAAAATAAAAAATTATAGACTAACTAAAGTTAGTTGAGGGGTTTGACTTAGCCTAGGTAGAGGTATGTGACTCTACCTATGCCTTGGACTAGTTAGCCTTGATTTGAGCTTTGGGAAGTTAATGTTATGTATATGGATGGTCTTAAATGTAAATGTTTTTATATGATGATTATGATGCATATGTACATGAAAATGGTCTTAATCGTCTTAATTGCTAAAGATAAGAACTTATAAATATATGAGTTATATTGTGTTGTGTATGATACTAATTATAGTTCTTGTTAGGTGACTTGGTTAAGTAGGGTTATGGGGCTTTACTTGGTCATTGAACTTGTTGACTCTATGGGAATTTATTATTTGTTACCATAGTTTGCTATTTATGTTATTACTCTAATTCATGCTTGTAATGATATTACTTGGTGATAGAGTATATGATATTATTGGTTCAAACGTGTTCATATACATTTGACTTCCTTAACTATTGTATGTGCATAAGTTCTTAAAGGATTAAAATTGCATGATTTAACTAAAATTTCCCTTTTTGCATATTTTCCTTGTATATGTGCATAAGATCTTATACATTGTACATGTGGAGTACTAACGCCATTTTCTTCCCTTTTACTCAAACATTTTAGGTTTTGGTCGTTGAAGAGGTTTTGTAGGAGACATTATTGAAGGCTTGGATTCTTCCTTCAATCCAAGTGGGGTAGGTCCTCAACATTCAAGGGTGATGCCATCTTCTAGCTTTAGACTTTGTTATGAGCTTATTGACTTTATCATTTCTTTCCTTGTTTGTGGAATAATGTACTTTCGTATGACCTATACATGGTCTTGTTGAATTGATGGAAGGGCGATGCCCATGTTGTGATATCCGTTTAGATTGTATGAGATGAGACAATTATTGATACTTAATTCCATATTCTTTCACATGTATGTACAATAAAAGTAGAAGTCTATGTAACCTTTCTATATGAATGGTCTATATATACTCGATATGAATATATATAATGTGTATGTAGAGGTCTATGTAAATCTCCAAGTAGTAATAATAAAAGTTTTAAAATTTTCTGAATTTTTAAACCTATGAATGAAATGACATGAAACTAAGAGGTTAGTCTTAGTCCTTCAAAATGGCGACGACGCTGGTTACGTCTAGGGGGTAAACCGGGACGTGATAAACTTGGTATCAGAGCATAAGGTTGAATATAATTGAGTTATGTCTCTCTCTCTACCACATCTATGTAGGTTTATATTTATAATTGTGAAGTGCGCCACACTTATGTGTAGGAACCTATATGATGCTTCGGAATCATTGTCTTCTTTAAAATCTTATATTGTACCAATAGAGTATAGTAATGGTGTGCTTTTCCATCTAATCCTATTGTTGTTCTTATAGGAATCATGACAACTTGAAGGAATGCGGCTCGAATACTTGAGAAGGAACTTACTAATGCGGGCTCCTCTCCATTATGAGAAAGTTCTTCCATGCTATTGTTGACCAAGCCCGGACTAACCATCCACGTATGATGGAGGCGGACATGAGGGCTATTCTTGCTCAAATTGCCCAAAACATGACTACTCTAGAAAAATTTGTTATGGTTTAAGCCCAAGCTATGGCGGCCAAAGCCAACCTGGATATTGCTCCCTGTCCTTATCAACAACTCACTAGTATCGCTTCTCATTTAAGGGATTTCTCTTAAATGAATCATCTGACATTCTATAGGTCTAAGATTGATGAAGACCCCTAAGAATTCAGTGATGAGGCATACAAGATATTATATGCTATAGGGGTGTCTTCAGGTGAGAAGGCCGATTTGGCGACATATGAAACTCAAGGATGTGGCTCAAACTTTGAATATTTGATGGAGGGATAATAGGCCTTTGAGGGTTGGTTCGGTTACTTGGGAGATTTTTAGGGTGGCTTGTCTAGATCGGTTCTTACCTAGAAAGATGACGGAGGAGAAAGTGGTAGAATTCATTAACCTCAGCTTAGGGTGTATTAGGTCATGATTACTCCTTGAAGTTCATCTAATTGGCTAAATATGCTCCTTCTTGATTTTCGATCTTAGAGATGAGATTAGTCGATTTGTGACGGGTGTATCAGATGACTTACAATAAGAATGTCATTCTGCGATGTTACATGACGATATGAAAATTTACCATCTTACGTTGCGTGCTATGAGAGGAGGCTAGAGCTAAGAGGAAGGATAGGAATGCAAAAAGGGAAAGGTCCTTTGAGGGTGGAGCTACAAAGAATAGGTTTGAGATACAAGACAAGCCTAGATTCAAGAAGAGATTCTCAAATCAAGTTCCATCAAAATTTATTAAGGCTTGAGATGAAAAGTCCCCTAGGCCGACTGACCAAAAGGGGAAAATTTAGAGTTCGTCTATTGAGAAACCATCTTGTAAGGAATGTGGAAAGAAGCATTTTGTTGCATGCCTCTTTGGTAAGACAAATGCATTAGTTGTGGGAAGGTCGGGCACAAGGTGAGAGATTGTCCGAATACTACGGGGAAAGAGAAGGTTGGACAGCCAAGTGGTTCTAGTGATGCTTCAAAGAAGAACCGTTTCTATGCTCTTATTATCATTGTAAAGACTAACATAGGGGTAATAAAGTCTAAACATTGTTTCTAAGTCCATTTTAATGAATATAGGTCATTTAGTAGATTTAAGAACCAAAACGTCCAAACGTCCGAAAAGTTGGTACAAAGGGATTATAGTGTGCCTTAGAATACTTGACTATGTTTTAGAAGGTGAATTTGTGTGAACGTTGGTGTAAGGTAACTAATGGTTGTTTGAGTTGTTTCATGGTTAAAGCATCCTGGTACAACCCCGAAGGACTAACCAAGGGTCATTAAGAAGGACCTTTGTAGTTTGATGCAACACTGCCTCGCAGTGTGCACTGACGCGATAGATGACGTCCCATTTGTGAATAGAGGGGGTGTTGATTTCAACGTTGTCTCACACTTAGACTGGTTGAAAAGGTCCCTTCACCTGCATATTTTCAAGAATCATTGACGGAGTGCGAAGGTGCAGGCTATGGTCCATGTGTTGATTGACGGGGCGTCGATTCTACCGTCATCCCACACATAGAAAAATTGAAAAAAGCCTCGCCTGCACCATTCATTGACAGAAATCATGGATGTGCAACATGGATCGTCACTGGACAACCGGTCCCTCGATCGAGATCTCGTCGGTGGGGTCTGCAAATTCCTGCATGTCTTTCATTAAGTTGATTTAATTAGTTATGTGATTTAGGAGTTAGGTGGGGATTAAAGAGAGACTAATTAAGTTTATTAATTCCTTTTATAAATACCCTCAATGCTTATTAATTAAAACACAACTCTAAAATAAACCCTCTTTCTTCTTTCTTCTTTCTCTCTCTAATTGAAGACTCCATAGAAGCATAGCTTGGAAGGTTAATTGGGGGCTGCAAAAGGGTAGATTTTCATAAAATTGTTGAGAAACATTAAGGTATGGGTTATATTCACATTTGACATCCTTTCCTCAAATGTTCCTTCAAAAGAGATTTCAAAAGTTGAGTTTTCTTATGGATTTTATTAAATTAGGAAATTGAAGTTATGAATTGAGTAGTTAATGAAATCTTATGGTTCTATTCATTATATTAACATGTAATTCAACTTGTTTATGGTAATTATTGATCATTTGTTTTAAATTGAATAATATAATCCTCTATCCCTAACTCTAGGTAGTGATGTTGACCTCTAATGTATTGTGATCATTAAAGTTCGTTTGTTGTTGATTTAATTACTAACCTATGGTGCTATTATAATAAAATAAAGATTAATTATAGGCCTATCATTCTACTTCTTGAGATGTTACTTAGGTTATAAATTATGATGTGAAATTAGACTATGTACATTGTCTCAAATCGATCTAAAGATGAATTGTGTTATATAGATGTGATTGGCCTTGTTATTCTATTGGTTATCATATTGTGATGATGTCACTCCCTATGCTGGGTGGAGTTATAGTTTGATGGTAAGATCTTGATGATAGACTATGAGAAATACTTTGTAAGTCTCAGAATCTCTATCATTACTTCCAATTATGATTAATTGTTGTTAAGTCATGATATTACATTTGGAGTATGCCTTATACTATAATTATAGGGTGGTATGATGTTGAATTTAAATTTCTTGACTATGTTATGAGGTTTATTAATGTGTATGTTCTGTAAGGATGGTAAAAACTATCAAAGTGCCTTAATAGGTTATAAATTGCTAAAGTGTTAACCTCACATGCTTGAATTGTGATGAAAGGAATTATACTCATACAATTCTTATTGAGCTATTGATTATGAATATTATAAAAGGGGTAGACCCTATGATTTGAACTAAGCTATGATTGTAAACACTCAAAGACATTTCAATAAAGGGACCCAGCTTAGCACCGCGTGATCTTGTAGGTGAGGAGTGATACTTACCCAGGTAGGGAAGGTAGGGTTCACAACGATCTTCACGAGGTGGATAGCCTCATGACCTAATATAGGATGTAGAGTTCCATAAACTATGTTGCCACCATAGGATACTAGATATTGGATCCACCTAGAAACCTATGTTTATAGGAGATTTTACCTTGGACAGTAGACCACCTTCCATCGGTGTAAGGTCTTATGACAACGGATTCCATATTTAGCTCATGTGGTCTATGTCGGTTAAAGAGAGTGTTCCCTAAAATAAAATCAAAGAATGAAGTATAGACTAACTAAACTGACTTGAGGGGTTTCACTTAGCCAAGGTAGGGGTATGGGACTCTACCTATGCCTTGCACTAGTTTGCCTATATGGGAGCTATGGGAAGTTAATATTATGCATATGGATGCTGTTAAATGTAATTTTTTTATATGATAATTATGACGCTTATGAACATGCAAATGGTATTAATGGTCTTAATTACTAAAGATATGAATTCATGAATATATGAGGTTATATTGTGTGGAATATGATACTAATTATAGTTCTTGTTGGGTAACTTGGTTAAGTAGGGTTGTGGGACTTTACTTGGTCATTGAACTTGTTGACTCTATGGGAATTTATGATAGTTACCTTAGCTTGCTATTTTTTAGATTACTCTTATTCATGCTTGTGATGATACTACTTGGTGATAGAGTGTACGATATTATTTGTTCAAGCGTGTTGATATACATTTCACTTCCTTAACTATTGGTTGTTCATAAGTCTTAAAGGAGTAGAATTACATGATTTAACTAAAAGTCCCTTTTTACATATTTTGCTTGTATATGTTCATAAGATCTTATACTTAGTACATGTGGAGTACTAACCCCATTTCCTCCCCTTTTCCCCATACCTTTTAGGTTTCAATTGCTGAGGAGTTTTGGGAGTAGACATTATTGAAGGCTTGGATTCTTCCTTTCATCCAAGTGAGGTAGGTTCTCAACTTTCGAGGGAAATTCCATCTTCTAGCTTTGGATTTCTTATGATCTTATTGACTCAATCATTTCTTTCCATGTAAATTGAATAATGTACTTTCGTATAACCTATACATGGTCTTCTTTAATTGATTTAAAGGTTATGCCCATGTTGTGATATCCATTTAGATGGTATGAGATGAGACAATCATTGAGACTTTATTTCACATTCTTTTATATGTGTGTGCAATAAAATTAGAAGGCTATGTAACCTTATTATATGAAGTGTCTATGTATTCTCGATATGAATATATATTGTGTGTATGTATAGGTCTATATAAACCTCCAAGTAGTAATAATAAGTGTTTTAAAATTTTCTGCACTTTTCAATCTATGAATTTAATGACACGAAACTAAGAGGTTAGTCTTAGTCCTTTGAAAAAGTGATGACGCAGGTAAGGTCTAGGGGGTAAACCCGGATGTCATAGATAACAAGTAGGTGCATCACCTACAAAGACTCTTTTGGACATGTTATTGGGCCAAGTATACCACTTATATATGGCAAAAGTTGAATAGGAAAGTAAGGGAGAAATGGACATCCAAGGCCCAGTCTTTCCAAGCCCACAATAAATAGTTTGAATGGAAAAGTAGGTGCATCAACTACTTAAATATGTGGCTTATATTAATGACACATGCTAACTGCAAATGAAGTACAAGAAAGGTAGCAAAAGAAAAACTACGATGGTAAAATATCTGATTTAAATATCTCATTTTTCTCTTATCTAAATTTTAAGCTCTTTTGTTTACATATTTTTCTTCTCAAGATGAAGGAGACACCCAATTTTCTCAATAAGGTCCTAACTATTTTTCACCTTGTTTCTTCCAATAGAGCAACAAGATAGCCTTATCTCCTTTATTGTTTCAAGCATATTTATTAGGAGAGTTGACAAGAATGATGTGAATGAAGATATTCCTCCTCAAGTTTAGGAAGTAGACCAACATTCTCAAGGTTCTCATGGTGATCAATTGCTTATTGAGTGTCAAGGAAATAAAGTTCCGATTGTTCACCCAAAAATTATTGATGCTGAGATTGGAGAGGCTTTTATTAATTTAGCCCGAGCATTGACTACCTTACTGAATATGGTTATGGAACCTAGAGTGAATTTTGTGGAAAGAACTATGACATCTAGATTGAGATATTTTGTGAGGATAAATCCTCCTATATTTCTTGGCTCTAAGGTTGGAGAGGATCTCCAAGAGTTCCTATATGGTTTGTACAAGGTCTTGAGTGCTATGGGCGTTACTTCTAGGGAGAATCGTGCAAATTTAGAGAGGTATCTAAAGTATGGTACACAAAATGTAAAGATAATTGGATGGTTGAGTCGGGTCATATAAAGTGGGAATAGTGTAAGGAAAATTATTTAGGAATGTAATTTCCTTGTGAAAGGAGGAGGGTTAAGGTTGAGGAGTTTATCAATCTAAAGAAAGGCAATAAAAGTGTTAAGGAGTACTCTTTAAAAATATATAGGATGTATAGGTTTGGTCATATTCTTGTGTCTAACCCTAAGGATGATATGAGTAGGTATGTGACGGGTGTCGCTAACCTTTTGAAAGAAGAATGCTATATGGTCATGCTACATGATGATTTGACCCTAGGTAAACTCATAGTGTATGATCAATCTATTGAGGAGTCTAAACTAGTAAGGATTGCTAGAAACATGAAGAGGAGTGGTTCAAGTGAACAAAGCCAACCTAGGTTCAAGAAGAGGGCTCAAACTCAAGATGGACCTGGTCCTCCTAATGTCAAACATGTGATAGGAGGTAGTTGTCAACATAGTAATCCTACTTATTCTCCTTGTGGACGAAGCACTATGGGGAATTTCTATTGGGTACCAGGATTTTTTTTGGATGTGGTAAAGATGGACACAAGGTGAGGGATTGTCCTACTAGATATGGTAAGCAAGTTTCTCCTAATGTTTTAAAGGATAATGCCCCAACAAAGAGGCATTTCTATGCACTCTGTACAAGAGGAACAAAGGCGGATGAGGGCTATGATGATAATGGTAAGTCATTGTATTTCGTTAGAATATGAGTTCCTTCTAAGTGGGGGAGTATGATTAATAGATTGTGTTGGTGGTCCTAGAAGTATATTGCATGTGAATGGTGTTTAGAAGTCTTGTTGAATTGAATTTTATTGATTTCTTGCATTGTATTTTATGAAGTTATGACAATGTTTTATGGTGTGTTTATATGATATTGTACAGTATATTAGCACGTTTCCATCATGAATTGCCTATAAGTTGCATTTTTGAAAAAAATGGAATAATTCACTATAATGCATGTTGCTCAATGCAAGATTTTGCAAAATTGACTAATTCATGCTTTGGTTTAAAATTCTTATAATATTTTTATAACTTATATATATTAACATGGTAGTGAAAACAAAATGAGTTTTTTGTCGTTTGTAATGAAGGATGTGAGTTTTATGACATGATGAGTTGTAGAATATTTTCTGGTGTCTTGTTGTGTTGTGATTCTCTTGATTATGTGAAATTAATGTGTATCCTTGATAATGTGTTGTTTAATGTGATATATAATATGGTTATGATATGTTAACTTGAACATGTATTCTCGAAAGTGTTCGCAGAGTGGCAATTTTCATTGAAGAACTAATGTTGTCCAAGTGGGGAAGATTGTAATACCTCAAAAAATCTTTTGGTGAATCTTGAGACTAACTTATTTTTATATTTTCCAAAAAAATTTATCATGTGGTTGTAAGGGAGTGTCTAAAGATTTAGGTTTATTGGCAGTCAAACTATAAGGGACAACTAAGACGTTCGACGACTAAGTAACCCATTTTCCTCATGTGGCTATGTGACTAAATTTCTATTTCCTGATATTATGATGTACTTATATGAGTTATTATAGTTTTTATGGGCAGTGTGTAAAGTTTCATGAAATTTGGAGGTTAAACGTCCAAGAACGTCGATGACATTCGAAAGGTTTTCCTTTAAACGACCTTGTATGTATTAGAATGTTTTGTAAAGTTGTATGTGTTAGTTTTTTAGGAAATTTATGTGGAAGTTCCTAACTCGTATATGAATATATTCGGGTTGGAAACGTCTGCGAAAATATCGCCAAGGACCTACCAATGTTTCTTGAGGAAGGAGCGTTCACAAGTGCCCATGCTTTCGAAACCAGCCAAACCTACGGATCACAATAAACGACAAGTAGGTCAGTAGACGCCCCATATATGATGGGAGTAGGTTGACACTAAGGTGTGGGAGGAGTACCTTCCAAATACAATTCTCATCCTGAAACACAGACCGATAGGACGATTCGTTGTTTAAGAACTGGGTCGTCGTTTGGCAATCATCTTTGAGTGCAGGTTCCTGCGCAACTTACTCTACGTTCTGGGGGTGATGTTGTAAATTCACCCCACATCCAAATAAGAGAAAGGGCGGTTATCTAGGTATCTTAAGTAGGTTTATAAGTCCTAAATATCTACATGAATTCCTTCTTACATATGAAAACCCCCAAAATATCGTTGAAATTCCCTAGAACTCCATTGAAGCAAAAACTCAAGGAAAATCTTGGATTAGATATTTTAGTGGTGATTCTTCATCAGTTTCGTGGATTAAAATCATTGAGGTATGATTTTTTATCCTTAAAACTCTATTCATCAAGGAGCCAATCTTGAAAGTGATTTCCAAAGACTTCTAAAAGGATGAGTTTTCTAAATGGAAATCTATCCACGATTTATTGCATTAAAGGTTTTAAAGCATTGAATATTGATTGAATTTATGTTAACAAGGTTATTTTAACTAAATTAACCTTTGAACCCAAGAAATTGATGATCCCTACTTTTTGACTACTTTATGGGCTATTGATTGATGCAATAATTGCATTCAATTGATGTATAGGTTGTATTATATTGATAATTCTATATATTGAATTAACCTAGATTATTGAATATGATAGTTTTTGTATTGAATTGATGTTCATGGCCATGGGTAAGGGCCTTATGGGATTGAATTGGATTATTTAGCGTTGGATTGAAGTGGTGAGAATGGACTTGTGGTACACTGCCCTAAATATCTTTATTTTATGTAATGTAACTATCGAATTATGGTATGATTTGTATGTTCAACTTGTTTTCGCGGTGCTATGTGCTTTAAATGCAATTGATTCAACCTCATCGTCGTTACTTTATGTATTATGATGATCATGGCCTTATCGGAAATTACTTGATATATTGTGATGATATGTGTAGTTGATTATATGATGTATGGTCATATTAGTCTACTTGTAATTAAGTGAAAGTATGTGTTCTTCTATTGATGTTTTTAGGTGATCATGTTAGAGTATTACTATGTCATTAGGTGTATAGTCTTAAAGTTGATGTATGATTATTCCTACTTGACTATATGAGTCTATAATAGTCATATTGAGTATTTTATATTAGAGTATAGGATGACCTAAAGATAATGTTGGTTATGTCTACGTACTTCTAATGTGATGTCTTGTATGTGAAGTATGTTGTGTCTTGTGTTGGTAGACTTGTGTCCCTTACTTGATACATGTTTGTATGTGAATATGAGATGTCTAGACATAGGATGTTAAAGTCTCTTAGTCTTTAATGTATGAATTACATGTGACCTTGAATGATGTTAAGAGGGTCTTTATGTTGAAACTTTAACCTAGTGGTAAGGTTATGAATATTAGAGTCGGTAGTTGTAATACTATCCTTCATGTAATAAATGATGGACATAAAGTTGGTTGGCTGGAACTGAATCATATCATCTTCAGGAAAAATCATTAAGAGCTATCCTTGTCGCCATTGTAAGGCAGTCATAGCGGACCTGTTTTGTAGGTTGAATGTTATAGAGTTATGTACTTGATATGGAAACCCTTTCTATGAACCTTCAATGTAAATTATTCTATGAGAACAATGTCTAGTATCGAGTGAGCATTGTACGGGAAGTATTTCTAGTGAAGAACAAGACTAGTGTACAAAGAAAGCCCTTCATATTCCTTAACCATGTGCCTACAAGGGATGTCTCTTAGTTTTACCATTGGCAAGTATAAAACCTTCCAACGGATTAAGTTACAAATCCGTATTCCATATTTAGCTACCATGGTCTATATCGGTTATTATACATTCTCATCATATGGGATACTTACTAGCATTAGAGAATTTCTATGAGGTTTTGGTGGTGGCAGTGGACGTTATCTAGACATTGCACAATAGGCTTTGAAGAAGTTAGTGAGAGTCCCTGGTCTTCTCAAAGATCATTACTTGAATGTAATTTGTGTGATGAATATCTTTTGAATGAACAAATGAATGCAATGACTTAATATAAGAAAGCAATTTAAATAAATGAGCACATATCCAGAAGAGTTAATGGTTGTCTAGTTAAGGTGTGAAGGGGGCATAGAAATGGTCACATCGTATTTTACCTAGATAAGACCAAAGAATTACTCTAGTTAGGAAAGCAGGTTTATTATGTAGACATGATCCAAACATAGGTAGTATTAAGGATTATTTAGGTAATCTTGAAGAGATAAATCATGGACGTTATCTTTTTAATTTAATTAAGTCTTTTGATGTATTAAGTGAGAATGATTTTATCCTAGGTAATCTATAGGATCGCTTAAGAGTGTGTGAAAGGTATTTTATGGGAGGTCGCTTCACAACTCACTCAAGTGAGCTTTATAATCACCTTTTGTCAAAGGATCTCATGTTCATGTTTTTAATGTATTGAAGTGTGTGTATCTCAATATAGGTGGTATTAAGGATCATTAAGGTTGCATACACAGTCATTCTTTTTCTTACTTAAGTGATTCTTAGGATAGCTTTGAGTGAGAGATTACATGTTAAAAAGTGTTCTATGTAAAGTTGATAGGCTTCAATGTAACAACGAAGAATTTCACTGTAACAGTGAATTAGTTCACTGTATGGTTGTTCCTTAAAATGTGATAAATTGATTAAGTGTTATCTTATGTATTTTAAAGGTTTTAAATGTTGTTCGTATCCTTATATGAAAATATTTAAATCAAAATATGCATATTTCCAATAAGTGTTTGTACTAATTCCATAAATTTTGTTATATCTAAAGGTGTAGGTTAAAGGTGATACGGATCGTGAAGGAAAGCTTGGAATTTAGCTATCGTTCAAGCAAAGATGAAGTATTTCCTCACTTTACTCGACAACATATGTATTTTATTTTAAAGTATTGTAATGGACTAAGTATTTCTATATTAGTATCGCATCAGCCGTGTCCCAAGTACTCTCGAGTCTAAAATTTGATGAAATGAGACTTAGTATTTCCTTTGGATTTTATATTAAAGATGTTTTAAGATATTTGTGTGAAAACGTTTAATTCCACACTACTTTTCATATGTTTATATGTGATGAACGATATGAAAGGGCTTGTACAAGACCTCCAAGTGGTCAAGTATGCCGGTTGCACTCCGAGAGTGCCATATATTCTTGAGAGTGCTATCATAATGTGACATGACAAGAACAATGGACTGCCAGAACAGGGTTGCAATCTTGTTGATCTAATTAATAACAAACTAAGGACATTCACATAATGGTCTTGGAGAAGACCTTCGGAAAATAAACACTAGCATCGTCAAAACTACTCTTACAATGTCTATATGTCATTCCATTCAACTACCTAAACTTTATAGAACCTATCAAATACTAGAATGTGTCCCACATGATGAGAATAGTCAATAACCGACATTGACCATACTAGCTATGAATGGAATTCAGAGTCAACCATACTCCGATAGAGGGTGTTCTACTTTCCAAGGGTAGAATTAGGACAAATTCCATGCATGCAGATGATTAAAGAATATCAAGGGTTTCATTATACTCTAGTTTCATCATATATGCAATCACTCCTCAAGCATATTCTCTTTGTGCTAGTCTTTGTTCTCATAGAGTAATTCAATCACAAGGGCAGATGAAGAGGTAGCATATAGAATTCATAACCAAATCATAATACACCTTAAAAAAGGATTCCAATAGGGCAGCCACACAATGGTTAGTGGATACCTACATGAATTTCCTAAAGATAGTTTTATGTCGTTCTAGCCAACCTACCCCTAAGTCCATCATTTACACAAGAAGAATACTATCACGACTTTCAAGTTCACGGATATCATAACCTTCTATTTAATTTGAAGGTTCCACATTTATGAAACTCTTAACAATGTTCAAGGTCTTATTTCAATCATACATACACATACATGACAAAGGTTCTCTACTAGGTAAGGTGTCATATTCATATTCTTCATTTATCAAGTAGAGGGACATATGTCTACCACAACAAGACACACATACTTCATCTTATCACATGTATTATTACATTAAAGCAACACATAGAGTCAATAGAGTATAGTATAAGTCACCCTACTTATTCCTATAAAAACATCACCATAACTTATTATAAGGGTCATAAAGTCAGCTTTGAATATTTATACATCACCATCAAGTAACACACATGAAGGCATCACCATAGTCTACTATAGACACAAATCATCAACTAGAATAACTCATACTTTGACTTCAAATATACACTTAAGTCATATATACCTTCACAATGATAACATATCCGAGTTATAATATGATAACATCATAATTCATAATGTAATGCCGACAAGGTCACATTCTACCCAAATATATAACCTAAGCACCGCTACCATAAGTGGATCATACAACACATCACAATTCAAATACATACATAGCACAACATAGGAGAGGTTAGGTAAACATACAACCATTCAATTAATTAAATTCACAAAGGCTCTTACAGAATAATCAAAGTATACATTTATCCAAGATAATACAATATGAAATTCATAAAATTAGGACAGCCAATATATAATTCTAACATGCTTCTTACATAGTTTAATAGCTTAAATTAACTACACAAAGAATCAATACAATAGAGACATGATCAAATCACCCACATTAGGGACAAAAAAGGAATTCATAAAAATCATGGCTTCATAGGGATTTTAATCTTAAATCATTCAATTAATATCAATTCAATCATAAGTCATTTATTCAAATCGTTTTATGCAAAAACACATGGCTAGATATCAAAATAGAGGAATTCATCTTTTGAGAAGTCTTAGAAAATACTTTGAAGTTTGGATCCTTAAAGAAATAAAGTTCTAATCTTTATTAAAAGTTACCCACGTAATTTGGTTGAAAACCTTGAGAATTTGGTCCTCTCCCTTGAAGCTTGAGGTTTCAAAAATGGAGGAATTGATTAGAGAAAACTTTTGGGTTTTGATTTAAAGCTTTGAATAATGAGTTAAAGGAAGGTTTTAAGACATAAAATTATTTATATTAATTATATAAACCTTTTAAAGCTAACCCTACTGAACAAAAACTCAATAGAAATTATTTTGAAAATAAAATTTGGGCGGCCCACCCAGGGACCATGTCCACCTTCGCGGTCTATGAAGGTGGTTCACGACCCCTTTGATGGTCAGTTGTCCTTGGGGAAGAAGCCTACTTATGTCTAAAAGCCTCAAAGAGGCTAAGTCATGTCCATGACCTCCTTAACGGACTGTGGTCAAGTCCACTAACCGTGAAGTGGTGCGTGAACTTTGAGGCTGTGAGCTGCCAACTTAAGAAACCCTTGGTTTTTTTGGTAAGTCTTGTTCTTTTTTGCTTGGTTCCTTGTCCAACACCTTCAATAAATAACAATTATAGTCCTTTAGCCTCAAATATAACACGTGTATTGACATTGCCTCATTACACCCATTCAAATAGTAACAATCCAAAGTATCCCCTTGTCGTTACCGGCATCGTCATCCTTGAAGAGGACTAAGAATAGCCCTTAGCCTACATCATAGAACATCATAGGTCAAAAATGCGGAAAATTTAAAACTTTATGTAGTGAAGTATACTTATACTTCTCGAATATAATATATATGGAGTGTACATAGAATCCTCGCATATGTTGTTTGCATAGACTTATCTTTTAGATAACAAATCATATAAGAGTTTAAAGTCTCATCTCACATATAAATCATCTACATGAGTACAAATGTTTAGACGTAGACAATACAAGAACAATACACCATTATAGGCTTATAGAAACTGTCTTAATGATAGAATAAAGAACAATGTTTATAAACGTAAACAACATCATAACTAGAGTGCAACATTGCAACATCCCCGCCATGACTCACTAATGAATTGAGAAAATATCCAAGTCTTCCTTGCAAATTAGCCACAAACTCTTCAACGGGCAGAACCTAAAATATTTGGGAAAAAGGAAGAAATATGGGTTAGTACATAACACGTACTATGTATGGCTTCTATGAACAAAATCATCAATGCATGAGAAAAAGATATTTTTGTAAAAATCATGATTTCTATCAACTTAACTCAATGTGCACATAAAATAAGCATAGTAAGTCCATTTAACATAGTGTCAACCCAATATGTATACCACCTAAGAAATATTTGTGCAATGTCTAAGATACAATCCCATAACCTTATCCAAAGCTAATTATCACATTAAGAAACCCACTTTATACTTGCAACATATTCTCATAATTCGTCAAGATATGATTATTACATCAATGCAACTAATATCTTATATACATAATCATAATCATAGTCATAATAATAATCATAAAAGAACATTGCTAGATCCATCCCTTAGTATCCAACATATGGAATGTGTAAGAGAAGTCCCATATCCTCATCACACTATATAGTCATCTTTAAGAAAAGCCTAGTAAGAGTTCACATACTGAACTTGATCTTTTACTTTTTACATTAGGTAAAGAAGTTCAATGACCGATATGAGACCATGTGAGCTACATGGATTCCGGTGTTCTACTCCCACACCGACAAGAAAGGGTTAACATTTTCCTAAGGTGTAAACTTTGGAACATAGATATATATGTGGATCCACTAAGTTAGTGTCCTATGTGGGCACATAGTTAAGGTTCACGGATATTGTTGTTAGGAACCTGAACATGCTAACATGGGGGTTGCATCTCATGAGACAAAACATTACTTGAAAATCCGGACTTACTAATGTGAGGAAACTCATGCTAGAGATTGGACTTACTAAACCTGAAACCTCCATCTCATTTACATGACCTTTCGGTGCTAAGCATCTATTCCCTTTAGTAATCATCTTGTTTCGTCATAAAGTTCACATTGGTCCCATATAGACCACTATATAAGATTCTCATCATAATATCTCATAGGTCATCACAAGTGAGAACAATCTTGTCACTTTAGACACAAGTTCACAAGTGAGTAAACCTTTCATTAAAAACTTTATTATAATCATGAGTGATTACATCCGACCATATCATAATTGTATCATAAAATGCATACATAATTCATGTCTAATTCAATGTATTACGGTTAGGGATGAGGAATACCTAGCATCAAAATCACAACCACACATTCGACATAGCAACATAACTATCTAAGTATCTTATATTTCACAATTGAATACAAGAAAAACAAAGTAACAAATAACTATTTTCCCATTTCAAGAAGGTAAATTCAAGAATCAATTACATAACTAGCAACAATATTGTCAATATACATCTTCATATTCTTCACAACTCACGATATCAATTCAAGGTTTTTATGAAGTTTGTGAAAAAACATGGGTCTAGGAAAAAACTCATAGGAAACAATCATTTAACCATCAATACATACTTAAACAACAATAACTCATCATAATTTAACGCAATTTACTCACAATTTCGTTTTTTAAAGAAGACCTACGTGAGAAGGAAAACCCTAGTTTTGGTGTATTAAAAAATTAACTTTTGAAGGGACCTCTTAGGAAAAAGAATCCCAAGAGTTAAAGAAACCATACCTTCAAGATGTAAAGCCACGTAATTTTAGTAGAACATTTGAGGATTCGGTCTTCTTAGAAAACCTTCAAAGCTTCTTTAATGGAGCATGAATAGAGAAAGAAAGTAGTGAGAGGTGAGAGCTTTTGGGTATTGACTTGGGATTTGATTTTTGTAGGAAAATGTAGTCAAAAACAGATTTTATATGTATATATATATATATCCCTCCCCTAAAATACCCAAACGATCTCTCAACTAAATTGACCTTTTAATGAAGTCAAACCTAAAATCAAAATTTCAAATATTCATCGGGAAACAAATTCGCGTCGCAAAGTTGTTATCGCAAATTTTCAAAAATTATTTTTTGAACCATACGAGTCCACAACATTTCTCCATTCCTTACCAAGGTTTTGGCCTTGGGTATTAATGTGCCGCGACTCGGAATGGCTTCCTCCATGAGCAATTGCTTGCTGCCTATTGGCAGCTTACTTTGCCAAAAACGGGGTCCCCTTTGTGGACCTCTACAGTGATGCTTGGGGGGGCAGACCTGTTCTTTTCGACTCTATATAAGTAATTTTATCTATTTAAAGACATTTATAAAAAATATCTTAGGATTCTTATGACACTCCAAAACTTTCACAAGATCTATGGATGTTTACTAGTTTAACTTGTAGTAGTTCCCGGGACATCAATGTCGTTTCTTGGAGTTTGGTTAAAATACATCCTAATAAGGCTTAATATTTTTAATTTACGTCTAAAACATCATTATTAAACATATGAGGCTCTATTATAGGTCATCAAAATTTCAGGCTGTTACAATTTCCCCCGCTTAGAACATTAGTTCTTAATGACACCTTAAAGATTCTATTGGGAAAAAGGAGTAGACTCAAGAGCACCATCCCAGCAACCAACTCATACGAGGAATTTCAGATGCTTTCAACATATAACATAACATCAAAATATGGGAGCTAACTCCACATTTTGTAACACATCAAAACTTATCATTTACTTCACGTAAGGAGGAACTACCTTCTCCATATTAACATAAGCTCCATATGAACACCTTCAAAGGGTTGACATGCAAATTTCTTAACAATAAAATATTACACATATTCATCACAACACTTATGAAAGAAATATATACCTCTACATATTAAACTTCAAACTAGCTTGGGAAGCATACTTATGAAAACTCAAATTAGGCATGAATTTATACAAAAGAATGTACGGGTTAGAAAAAATAATACATTCAACATTATTCATAAGACTCATTTAATAGAAAAATATTAACCTTTAATTTGTCAAGGAATAGGAGGAAAAAGATGCGAATAGCGGTACTTCATATCGGTGGCGTCCTCCCATGTTGTACCCTCTACAATATGCTTCCTCCATAGAAATTTTTACAGAGGCGCCCTCCTTAATCATTAATTTCTTAACTTGTTGATCCAAGATCTCAACTAGGACCTCCTCATAAGAATGGTCCACTTTTAATTCAAAGCCTTCTAGAGGGAGAATCGACACTGAATCGCCTATGCACTTCTTTCAAAACCTCATCACGGTTTTCATGGATTAAATTTTCAAATAGACCCAATATCCTACTTTGAATTCAAGGTCCCTCTTTCTATTGTCTTCGTAAACTTTTTGCCGACTATAATCCATTTTCAAACTCTCTCTTATGAGTGGATTCTTCTTCATGTCCTCCCACACTATCTCGGGTCCTAGAAAAGCAAACTCACCCACTTCGGAACATCTAATCGGGACCGGAACCTCCTACCATAAGATGCATCAAAAGGTGCCATACTGATATTTGCATTGTAGCTATTGTTGTAGGAGAATTCTATCGAATGAAATCATCCCAATTCCCTTTGAAATAAATTACACAAGCTATAAACATATCTTCTAGGGTTTGAATGGTGTACTCCGCTTGTCCATCAGTTTGGAGTGAAAATTGGTGCTATTTTTTACTTGGGTACAAACCCCACTTTGGAATCATCTCCAAAAATCTGAAGTGAATTTTGAGCCCGTGCAACTTCACGATCTCCTTAACATACAATTTAGTATACTACAATTGCGAGTAAAAAATGTTACGAAAAGGAAATGAATGGACTTATTCAACCTATCCACTATAACCCAAATGGATTCATGTTGTCTGCTTGTTCGAGGCAATCCTACCACAAAGTCCATTTTGACGTCTTCCCACTTTCTAGTGGGGATATCAATATATTGTGTTAGACCACCCGGACTTTAATGCTCAACTTTGATTTGTTGGCAATTCGGGCACCTCACCACAAACATAGCTACCAGCCTTTTCATTCAATTCCACCAATAAATATTACTTATGTCATGACGTAATATGAAACAAACCTTCTAAGCTTCTAGTCGTACACCCAACCTGGCCAACCCTATGAACCTCAGTTTCTAATTCTTTCTTCTCATCAGCCACATGTAAGACCCCCAAAAATGAGTTAGGGTGTCTAGAGACTAACATGTATTTCTTAATTTTCTATGGCCCTAAACTATCTTATAATATGGTTTATAGGGATTGTATAACGTTTGAGGTTAGTTGGAAGTCAAACGTCAAGGGACAACCAAGACGTTCGACGACTAGTCACCAATGTGCTGCATGTGTCTATGCATGCCTATATTTCTATATCATGATCTTAAGAGGTATTTAAATTATAATTAGTTTAAATGAAATTATATGGAGTTTCATAAAGTTTGGAGGTTAAACATCCATGAACATCTAAGAAATTTGAAAGTTAGTCCTTGAGACGTTGAAGTGCGTCTTGATGGGGCCTAGCGTGTTTGAACGTGTGATGAGTATTTGTTTTTGGTGAAACCCATGTGGGAGGTCTAAAACTTGTTAAGGGTTGTATTTACTTTTAACATCCGGGTACGACTTAAAAGGGGCCTTGCAAAAGGGCCCACAAGAAGGATCCAAGGCTGGTCGAGACACAGCCTTGGCAATGTCAATCTACTGATTGAAACGATGGGTACTTTGTGGACCAAAGGCCCATTCATGAGGTTTGATCGATGGACACTTAGCCTAGGCAGGTCTCAACCCAACGGCCAGTCGATGATGGCCTACAGTTGTTGCCTGCATACTATTTTATTTATGGTGTGAATGGGAAATTCACCACTTGTACTAAACTTACTCTAATTGAGTAATTTCCATATTTTTTGGTGTATATAAGTGATCAAACACGTGAAAACCCAAATCCCAATCCTACTACAAGAAATAATTCTTTCCCTCCAAAAATATTCTTTCTAGAAACCTCCAATGTTGTTGAAGCTCAAAAACAGCTCGTATATTGGATTCTCATGGTTTCTTCAAAAAAAAATTAGAGGTTTTCAAATATACAAATTTATGGCAATCCTTCATCTCTAGTTATCCTTCCATCTAGAGAGTTAATCTCAAAGTTTTCAAAGAAGGTTTCATGATCAAAGTTCTTTGTCTTGAATAAAGCCATGGGTTCTTTCAAAAACATTTTAAATGGTTGAATCATAATGAATTGATGTTAATGTATTGGTTTAAACATTATTTTAATCCAATTGCATGATGAAGCCATGTTCCTTGGCTAAATCGATTTTGTCGTTGCATCGGTTTTGTGATCTTGACTTGTTATCGATTAAATTGTGATTCTATTATGGTGAATTGTCTATATCATTAGTTATTTATGGTAATTAATATTAAATTGATGATGAAGGATCAATGTGGATCAATGTATGTAGAATTGAACATTCTTAGCTTAGATTTCTATGATTCACTTTAGCATACCCTTTTTATGATTTATTTTTTAATTCGAATAGATGACGATGATTATAGCTACTTTATTAGGCTGATATTATGATTTAATTTTAATTATAAATCATGTATGAAAAAAATAAAGAAATCTTTGTATTAGCTTATCTAGTTGTTTCTAATCTATCAAGTAATAACTTGTGATCTTGATGTTAGGGTGATCATTTGTTATTTGAATATGGTAAATTTACTTAACTACTGCCTACATGTTTAATATGATGATCATTATGTATAATTGATTTAATAAGAATAGATAACAATTGAATCGGTAAAGATTGGTTTAAGTCTTTCTAGCCTATCGACATTGATAGGTTAATGTACATATGATTTACATTGTAGGGTAGATGAAGCATGACTTAGTGATGATTTTCTATTTACTTATCTACTTCACTAATTTTATATTATTGATATATGATGTATGATGAGACAAACTAGGGAGTTACTTGATGACCTATAACTCTCTACTTTCTAGTATGTATGTGATGGCTTGTATTATGCTATAGTATGATCTTGAGATTCTAGTAAATGGTTTTATTTTATGATTGAAGTTCATACATCTACTGATCTATATATAAATTGTTGATGGACAAGGTGTATTGATCAATGATGATTAAAGGGTGAGAAATTGGTAAGAATGCTTATCTTCTCTGCTTTTCTTATAGTATTGTAGTGTATGAAGCCTTGTGTGGCATTGTGTGTTATGGTCCACTTATGGTGGTGGTGTTTACTTTATTGTTATTATATATGTTTTCACCATCATTGAAGGCAAAATTATGAACATATGAACATGTCCTTATGATGATACTATGCCAAGCTCATTCCTACTTTACTATTCTAGTTGTGATTTAGATTGTATAGTTATATATGCATGTGTATATCTATGTAGTTGTAAAGTATAGGTACTCAAAACTGATGGGTAAAAATGGTTTATAATCCCTTACCTATGTACAGCTATGTTAATGGATGAATAGCACAAGTTATGAGTCTAATGTACAGTATGAAGTTTACTTGTCTCATATGCTAAGTTGTGTTGTGTGGTCTATGCTTGAAAAAGTATTATGATCTAAGAGGGTGGATTTATCATGGTGTTGTTTATAGTCATTGTATGATCATGTTGACCAATGTACATATACCCTCACTATATGTGCATGTTTACAATATACTAAATGTTCATATCATCTATTTAAAGGTTGGTCTCAGATTCACTATTGTCCATTGCTATGCATGTAAGGTATATGATATGATGAAGTATGAATGTGCAGAGTGTCATGTAGTGTTGATATGACAGGATTTCTCATATAGGTACACCTATAGATTTATGCATTAATATATGAACATGTGTGACATAATGTGCAATGTGAAAAATTTGCTCACATATAAATACACACACACATGAATGATGATGTAGTTAATAATGGGGACTTGAAAGGTGTGCTCAAGTGTATCCTTAACTAGATAGTCCTAATACATGTGCTATGTCCATGTGAATGCATTTCTCACATGAATTAGGTTTATGAAGTTTCATCTATGACTTATTAGCTAAGCATATGAGAGGATGACTCTCTTAAGCCTATGTTTTATAAATGAAAGTTATAAATCATTTTTAAATAAAGGTCACTTAGCTTAGAACCGAGTGAACTTGTAGATGAGGGGGTGGAACCTTCCTAATAAGGGAAGGAAAAAGGGTCCACAACGGTCCTCACAGGGTGGATAGCCTCATGACCCAACAAAGGGTGTAAATTTTATATTACCATAAAAGCCCCAAGTTACATAAACTATGCTGGTCGCATGCTATCTAACAAGTGATATCACCTAATATGCTAGCATATGTTAATGTTGTACCATAGCTAGGTAGGGACACCTTCTATCGGTGTAAGGCTTTACAACAACAAATTCTATGTTTAACACCCTTGATGTTAGTGTCGTTTAAGGCTATAGTTTCCCTACAGTAAAATGGACAATGAAAGTAAATGAATAGGATCCTAACAAGGAGGACTTAAAAGAGATTACGTAGGATACGTCGAAGTAATGAACCCATCTATACATTATACAAGCAGCTCCTTAGGTCCTAGGAAGGTTAGGTAATCTGTAAGATTTAGTTAATTTCCATATATATGACTTTATTGTATTTGTTTACATGTTATGAATATGTGCATGGTATGAATCTATATGATGTGGTCTGATCTTTATATGCTTTATGTTGGTCTAAATTACTATATGATGAAGGTCTTGTATTGACATGAATGAAGTTGTGTTCACTTACTTTTTGATGTATGAATTGAATGTTAAGTTTTGTTGTCTCATGAAGGGTTTACTACGTTTTTGTGGGTTATGGGGATTCACATGTACATTGAAATAGTAGACTCAGATTAGGGTCGTGAACAAGTTCTTACAATGATTTATATGAAATGAAGTATATACATGTGGAAATGAGTGTAACTTATTGTAAAGCCTATAAGTCTTGACTTAAATGTGTCTTTGATGCATTATGCTTTTATGATGATATGTGTTGGCTTATGTAGGTTATATGTATGTTTCTTTGTGACCTTAAGGTGATACATTGCACCATGTATCACTAGAGGGTTACTTGGGAGGCTATGAATAAAACAAATGAATGTTCAGTGTAAAGTAGGAATAGCTTACTGTAATGTTACTTGAATATGTCATAAATTATATATGTGATATTTTGTAATGTTTGGCCTTTGAATATGTTTATATGAAGTATGTTAATGACACAAATACTATTTTATAAAGCTTTTATGAAGATTTACTATTCAAGTCATGATTTATGATTTCAAGAAAATGTCTATTTCAAATGCATGTTTTTTGCATGGTTGCCATACTTGGTGCATTCTTGTAGTAATCACATTCTTCTATTCTTATTGCACAAAGTGTAGGTTATCGATTCTTAAAGAATTTCTTTGATGGTGAAGGGCTTTATAGATGAGTCCCAAGCTCAATGAAAGGAATCCTTATGTTTCAAGGATCTCGTAAACTATGGTTTACTGTAAAGTGTGTAAATTTAGTATGATATTAATGTTTTATGTTTAATGGTCGTGTCCCGAATGTACTCTATACTTTTTGAGTCTAATATGGCAAGGTTAATTCATGTCTAAATATGTATTATGATATTTTATATACATGAAGCAATGTTTTCTAGTATATGATAAGCTATGAAAAGTTTTAAATATTTCGTTAAATATACTATATTTATGTAATAAATGATAACAATGGACCTGTATAAGACATCCAAGAGGTCATGTACGCTAATTTTATTTTAGGGGGTGCTCCTCAGATTTCACACAAATTGAGCCACACTGTAACAACCCTAGAATCTAAGTAATGCATAATGTATCTAGAATGCCTATGATTAAACAGGGTTCACACGGATTGATCCGCGTAGAAACAAACCTCTTAACCCTTGAAACATCCAAGCCAACCAACTTGGTGAGTTATTTGATCTAGGAAATGTAGGATCAAACCATGTAGGGCACCCGAATATGAAGATTTACCCGTATGAGTCTTAACAAGATTTAAAAAGGGTAATCTTAAGTTTGGAGGGTCTAGGGGTAAAATGGTCTTTTACAGGCTAAGGGTAGTATTTTTATTACCCTAAATGTTTAACTTATTAATTAATTAATTTGGTGGCGGGGCAATTCTGGTAAGAAGGGCCGAAATTGACCCTTTGAGGGAAATCTTGCTCCACCCAGGATCAAACCTTTGTGGAAGCAATGATTTATTGGATTTATATTATTTATTTAATTAGTAAAATTAATTAATATTTTACTTGAATATTTAATTAATTAAAAATTAGTTTTTTAATAAATAATAATAATATATAATAATAATAATAATAATAATAATAATATTAATAATGAGGAGTCCTTGTTCGACTAAATCTCCACCTAACTCTCGTAATCCTAATTCTCATTCACATGTCTCTCACTCTCATACTCACTTTTTTGAGCACCAAAAGAACTGGATATAATATTTGTTCACTCTCGAAGAACTTACACACAAAACCTCAAACGGAAATCTAAGCTAAAAACGAAAATCAACAACATTCTTCGGAATGGAATGTGTTTGGGATTGTGGTGGTGAGGTGTCACGACCCAAATCGGGGACGCGACTGGCACCCACATTTACCCTCCTATGTGAGCGAACCAACCAATTTAACCCTTAACATTTTAATACAATATCGACAAAAGAAATGCGGAAGACTTAACTCATTAATAAAACAAATCAAAAACTATTATTATTATCCCCAAAATCTGGAAGTCATCATCACAAGAACATCTATCTCAAATTGCTAAACTAAAACTGTCTAAGAACTAAAAATACATAAAAGCTAGTCCATGCCAGAAGTTCAAGGCATAAAGACTTGAAGAAGAAGACCCAGTCCAAGCTAGACGCATTAGCTCACCCTGAATTTCCGATGAAGTGAAGACTGGCTAGATCTACTGTTGAATTGAGGTTGACGGAACGTTTGCTGCATAACACAAATAACACGAAGAAAAACATAAAAGTAGGGGGTCAGTACAACCACGTAGTACTGAGTAGATATCATCGGCTAACTCAAAATAGAAGATAATATATATCAAGTAATATTATAAATCAACTATAAACTCAACATGTAGCAAAACAAGTATCATAATCGTCAATAAATACCATCAAGTTCATTCATGAGGGCTCAAGCCTCATTACCATACTCATTTGGGAATTAAGTTCATTATGTTGAGTATATTATCATCTTTCGAGATTCATTATCTTTCTTCCTCTTGTGTCGGTACGTGACACTCCGATCCCCTACCACTATGTGTCGGAACGTGACACTCCGATCCCCTATCACTATGTGTCGGAACGTGACACTCCGATCCCCTATATGTGTCGGAACGTGACACTCTGATCCCCTATATGTGTCGGAACGTGACACTCCGATCCCCTATATGTGTCGGTACGTGACACTCCGATCCCCTATATGTGTCGGAACGTGACACTCCGATCCCCTATATGTGTCGGTACGTGACACTCCGATCCCCTATATCTACGTGTCGGTTCGTGACACCCGTCCCACTAATACTATGTGTCGGAACGTGACACTCCGATCAACTATTACTATGTGTCGGCACGTGACACTCCGATCCGCTAATTCTATGTGTCGGAACGTGACACTCCGAACCACTAATTCTATGTGTCGGAACGTGACACTCCGATCCACTAATCTCATTATATCCGTTCATCAAGCCTTCTCTCTACCAAGGCATCATTAATCCCAATCACTTTAATTCATCAAGCCTTCTTTTATACCAAGGCATTATCATTAATAAGTAGATTAAAGTTTCTTTCAAGATTTGGGATTCAATGGTTTTCATCATGCTTGTTTTATCAAAATCACATAATCATGTTCATGCAAGCATACAATTAAGCATATAGACAGGTTTACAATATCATCAACACATATTATTCACTATTAAGAGTTCACTACGAGTATCGTAATTTAAACCATAACCTACCTCCACCGAAGAATTGGAATCCACAAGAAATTTCCCAAGCTTGCTATTCTCCTCAACCAATTCGATCGATCTGCTCTCTCTCTTTCTGTTCTTTCTCTTTTGTTTTATTCAAACCCTCTTTCCTTTACCCTAATTAATCATGTAATTAAGTGTGAAAAAGGACAATAAACCCCACTAATTCACTTAAGGTTACCCCTTTTAACCCCAAGTAATTAGACTTATTAATGTTACCCCTCAATCTTTATAATTAAGGAAAGAATAGTCAAAACCAACCCTTAAAACGTGTGGAGAAATCCTAAACTGTCTGGGACTGCGTGACCTGTGACGGGCCGTCATACCTGCGACGGTCCGTCACGATGGCCGTCGCACCTGCCCAAAATCCCACCGTCACCACGGACGCTATGACGGTCCGTCACGCCTGTGACGGCCCGTCCTGCACGTCCGTCATGGCGGTCAGAAACTCGTTTCTCGAACCAAATTCTCAAACGTTGAAGTGTTTTGCAACGGAAACTCACGACGGTTCGTCGTGGATGTGACGGCACGTCCTGCAGGTCCATCACAATTTACAGAGAGTCGATTTTCAGTACCCAATTTCAGAATTCCAAGTATGATGCAACGATTCACCCTCGACGGGCCGTCGTGCCTACGACGGTCCGTCGTGGTGTCCGTAGTATGGCCCAGTTTTTCCAGAATTAAAAATCTGCTGCTCAAACGACTAAACAGGTCGTTACAATAGATACCAATTTACCCATCGTTCGTCCCCGAACGATCAAAGGAAGAAAAACAGTGGCGAAAAGGAGTACCTGAATCTGTAAACAGATGTGGGTATTTTTCTTGCATATCTGCCTCCTTCTCCCAAGTAGCCTCTTCAACCGGTCGATTCTTCCATTGCACTTTGATGGATGCAATCTCCCTCGACCTCAGTTTGCGAACTTCTCTATCTAATATAGCAACCGGTTCCTCTTCATAAGTCAAGTTCTCATCCAACAAAACTGAATCCCAACGGATAATGTAGTTTCCATCTCCGTGGTATCTCTTCAACATGGATACGTGGAACACCGGATGCACTCCGGACAGCCCTGGGGGCAAGGCTAATTCATAAGCCACCTCCCCTATTCTCTTAAGCACTTCAAATGGTCCAATATACCTTGGACTTAACTTACCTCTTTTTCCAAACCGCATCACCCCTTTCATGGGCGAAACCTTCAACAAGACTTGTTCACCTTCCATGAACTCCAAGTCTCTAACCTTTCGGTCTGCATACTCCTTTTGTCTACTTTGAGCCGCTAAAAGCTTTTCTTGAATAGCTTTCACCTTCTCCATAGAATCCCTTAACAGATCAGTCCCCCAAGGTCTAACTTCAAAGGCGTCAAACCAACCAATGGGAGATCTACACCTCCTCCCATACAATGCTTCAAATGGAGCCATATCAATACTGGAGTGATAGCTATTATTGTATGAGAACTCTGCCAAAGGTAAGAAACTATCCCAATGTCCACCAAACTCTATCACACACGCACGAAGCATATCCTCCAACACTTGAATCGTTCGCTCAGACTGACCATCGGTCTGAGGGTGAAATGCAGTGCTAAGGTCCAACCTAGTACCTAATTCAGCATGCAATGTTCTCCAAAACTTAGAAGTAAACTGCGTACCTCTATCTGATATGATTGAGAGTGGAACTCCATGCAACCGAACGATTTCTGAGATGTAGATCTTGGCTAACTTCTCTGCGTTGTAGGTCACCTTGACAGGAATGAAGTGAGCAGACTTAGTTAACCTATCAACAATCACCCAAATGGAGTCATACTTACCCAATGTCTTGGGAAGACCAACCACGAAGTCCATCGCGATTCTCTCCCACTTCCATTCAGGAATGGGCATTCACTGAAGTGTTCCTCCGGGCCTTTGGTGTTCATACTTTACTTGTTGACAATTTGGACACTTGGCAACAAACTCAACAATATCTCGCTTCATTCTACTCCACCAGAAGTGTTGCTTTAGGTCGCGATACATCTTGGTTGCACCAGGATGTATAGAATATCCGGAACTATGAGCTTCTGTAAGAATAGTGGTGATCAAATCATCGATGCGGGGTACACATACTCTTCCCTTGATCCTCAAAACACCTTCCCCATCGATTATTGCTTCCTTAGCCTCTCCTTGCAACACTTTATCTCGAATTAGCCTTAGTTTCTCATCATCAAACTGTTTCCCCTTAATCTGATCAAGAAAAGAGGATTTTGCCTCTACACAAGCTAACAATCCTCCCTTCTCGTTTATTGCTAACCTCATAAGGTCATTAGCCAAAATCTGCACTTCTCTAGCCAATGGGCGTCTAGAAGCTTGCAAATGAGCTAGACTTCCCATGCTTCCGACCTTTCTACTCAAGGCATCTGCCACCAACATTCGCCTTCCCCGGATGATACAAAATAGTGATGTCGTAGTCCTTCAGTAGTTCCATCCATCTCCTCTGTCTTAAGTTCAAGTCTTTCTGAGTGAAGACATACTATAGGCTACGATGGTCCGTGTAGACTTCACACTTAACCCCATACAAGTAGTGTCTCCATTGTTTTAGTGCAAACACTACCGCGGCCAACTCCAAATCATGGGTCGGATAGTTACGCTCATGCACCTTTAATTGCCTCGAAGCATAAGCAATCACATTCTTCTCTTGCATTAGCACTGCACCCAACCCAGAATAGGATGCATCACAATAAACAATGAAGTTTTTGCCCTCTATTGGCAAGGTAAGAATTGGTGCGGTAGTCAACAAAGTCTTAAGCTTCTGGAAGCTTTCCTCACACTCATCCGACCATACAAATGGGACGTTTTGCTTAGTCAAGTTCGTCAATTGGGAAGCTATGGAAGAGAATCCCTTGACGAATCGGCGGTAGTAGCTAGCTAACCCCACAAAACTCCTTATTTCTGACACGTTTGTAGGTCTTACCCAATTCTTCACTGTCTCAATCTTAGATGGATCCACCATCACTCCATCCTTAGAAACCACGTGCCCCAAGAAGGACACTGAATCTAGCCAAAACTCACACTTGGAGAATTTCGCATACAGCTTTTTCTTTCTCAACAACTCTAACACCATTTTCAAATGCTCCTCATGTTCTTTCTTACTTTTGGAGTATATCAGTATATCATCAATAAACACAATCACAAAGAGGTCCAAGTATGGCTTGAAAATCCCGTTCATCAAGCTCATGAAGGCAGCAGGGGCATTTGTAAGACCAAATGACATTACCACAAATTCATAATGCCCATACCTAGTTCGAAAAGCAGTCTTTGGCACATCCGTTGCTCGTATTTTCAGTTGGTGATAACCGGACCTCAAGTCAATTTTAGAGAAGACACAAGCACCTTGTAACTGATCGAACAAGTCATCAATGCGAGGAATGGGGTACTTGTTCTTAATAGTTACCTTGTTCAACTGTCGGTAATCTATGCACATTCGGAAACTCCCATCTTTCTTCTTCACAAATAAAACCGGAGCACCCCAAGGAGATGCACTTGGTCTAATGAAGCCTTTGCTCAACAACTCTTGAAGTTGAGCCTTTAATTCTCTTAACTCCGCGGGAGCCATTCTATACGGGGGTATAGAAATGGGGCGAGTACCGGGTTCCAAATCAATGCAGAAGTCTATATCCCTATCTGGTGGCATACCGGGAAGATCTGCAGGGAACACATCCAAAAACTCACAGACTACCGAAACTGACTCAATCGATGGTACTTGAGTAGTGTCATCCTTAAGATGTGCCAAGAAAGCTAGACAACCCTTACTAACCATCTTCTGAGCACGAATAAAGGAGATGATACGCACCGGATTGGGAGTGTAGTCACCCTCCCATACTAACTGATCTGCCCCAGGCTTGGCTAACGTCACTGTTTTAGCATTACAATCCAAAATCGCAAAGTTTGGAGAAAGCCAAGTCATACCCAGAATTACATCAAAGTCACCCATTTCTAAAATAACCAAATCTACATAAGTGTTGCTCCCCACAAAATTCACCAAACAAGACCTATACACTTTTTCGACTATCACAGACTCACCCACCGGAGTAGAAACACGAATAGGCATGTCAAGTAATTCACAATGTAAATTTAGACCGTTAGCAAATGATGAAGCTACATAAGAAAACGTGGAGCCAGGGTCAAATAACACAGATGCCATGCAATCAAAAACCAAAAGATTACCTGTGATAACAGCATCAGACGCCTCCGCTTCAGATCTCCCAGGGAAAGCATAACAATGGGCCCCATTATTCGTCTGTCCGTTGCCCCTACCATGTTGTGTAGTAGTGGCTCCGTTTTGCCCTTCACCTCTGCCGTTTTGGTGACCACCATTACCTCGGCCACCACGCCCTCCAGAATAACGACCTCTACCATTACCACCTCTTCCTCTAGCCATTGGGGCTCTGTAACTCTGTTTTGGACAATTCCTCCTAATATGTCCAATCTCCCCACATCCATAGCACTCTCTGGAGTCAGGCATGGGTCTCTCGGAGTAGTAATGACCGTTCTGAGGTGGACCCCCAACTACAGTCTGTAGTGAAGACTGTATTGGTCGATTTGAGTGACCTCCGGAGTTCTGTCCTCTAGAATAAGAACCATTATACTCACCTCCCCTTCGGAACCTCTTTGATGTCGATGTCGTGGTGAAGTCATCTGGTTTCACTCCTTCCACCTCAATCACAAAGTCTACCACCTCTTGGAAGGATGTTGCCGTTGCCGCTATCTGTAAGGCTGAAATCCGCAATTCTGACCTCAACCCCTTCACAAAACGGCGGATCCGTTCTTGTGGACTGAAACAAAGTTGGGTGGCATATCTGGATAGTGCGCGAAATTTAGCCTCATACGCGTTTACTATCATCCTTCCTTGTTCAAGACTCAAGAACTCATCCCTCTTTCTATCTCTCAAGGTCCTTGGGATATACTTCTCCATGAACAAACTAGAGAATGATTCCCAAGTCATAGGTGGTGCCTCGGTTGGTTGACACTCGACATGTGAACGCCACCACATTTTGGCGTTACCTTGGAACTGATAACTCACGAACTCGACACCAAACCTCTCTACTATCCCCATCTTGTGTAGTAGCTCATGACAATCAACCAGAATATCATAAGCATCTTCAGATTCTGCACCCTTGAAGACTGGAGGTTTCAGTTTCAAGAACTTACTAAAAAGTTCATGCTGATCGTTTGTCATAATAGGCCCAGTGGTCAGACGTGGAAATGTGCCTATTTCCAATGGTGCATCCATGCGGGGAGCCATAGTAGCCGCATGTCGTATCTCTGAAACCGGAGGTGTTGGTGCAGAAACCATTGGAGGTGGTTGACCCTGATCGGACAACCCGCTAAGATAAGCAAGTACTTGGTTGATCATCTCTGGGGTAGGTTGGGGTGGCATTTCCTCATTCTGCCCTTGTTCAGTTTCCCCTTCCTCACCCTCTCTAACTACCTCCTCAGTCGGTGGAGGAGTCACCGCCCGCTAGGCATCAGATGGGCTAGGGGCTCGTCCTCTCACTCTAGAGGACGTCCTCCCACGACCTCTCCCACGGCCTCTTGCCGTTGTTCTTCCTCGAGCCACAGCCCCAGTGGCTGGCTCAGTAGTTTCATGTCTTTCCGTTGTTGCTGCTGGTGCGGTCGTTGCTCTAGTTCTAACCATCTGCGAAATAGAATGAAGATGGTCAGATACCAATTTGTATCACCTAGATACCAATTGGACTCAAGTAGTAGCACGAAAGAAAGAATGAAAGAATGGAATTTTCCTGAAGTCTTATAGCCTCTCAAGGAAAAGTAAAGGCGTCCCCCTACCGTTCCTTAAGACTCTACTAGACCTGTTCTTGTGTGATGAGACCAATGAACCTAATGCTCTGATACCAAGTCTGTCACGACCCAAATCGGGGACGCGACTGGCACCCACATTTACCCTCCTATGTGAGCGAACCAACCAATTTAACCCTTAACATTTTAATACAATATCGACAAAAGAAATGCGGAAGACTTAACTCATTAATAAAACAAATCAAAAACTATTATTATTATCCCCAAAATCTGGAAGTCATCATCACAAGAACATCTATCTCAAATTGCTAAACTAAAACTGTCTAAGAACTAAAAATACATAAAAGCTAGTCCATGCCGGAAGTTCAAGGCATAAAGACTTGAAGAAGAAGACCCAGTCCAAGCTAGACGCATTAGCTCACCCTGAATTTCCGATGAAGTGAAGACTGGCTAGATCTACTGTTGAATTGAGGTTGACGGAACGTTTGCTGCATAACACAAATAACACGAAGAAAAACATAAAAGTAGGGGGTCAGTACAACCACACGTACTGAGTAGATATCATCGGCTAACTCAAAATAGAAGATAATATATATCAAGTAATATTATAAATCAACTATAAACTCAACATGTAGCAACAACAAGTATCATAATCGTCAATAAATACCATCAAGTTCATTCATGAGGGCTCAAGCCTCATTACCATACTCATTTGGGAATTAAGTTCATTATGTTGAGTATATTATCATCTTTCGAGATTCATTATCTTTCTTCCTCTTGTGTCGGTACATGACACTCCGATCCCCTACCACTATGTGTCGGAACGTGACACTCCGATCCCCTATCACTATGTGTCGGAACGTGACACTCCGATCCCCTATATGTGTCGGAACGTGACACTCCGATCCCCTATATGTGTTGGAACGTGACACTCCGATCCCCTATATGTGTCGGTACGTGACACTCCGATCCCCTATATGTGTCGGAACGTGACACTCCGATCCCCTATATGTGTCGGTACGTGACACTCCGATCCCCTATATCTACGTGTCGGTTTGTGACACCCGTCCCACTAATACTATGTGTCGGAACGTGACACTCCGATCCACTATTACTATGTGTCGGCACGTGACACTCCGATCCGCTAATTCTATGTGTCGGAACGTGACACTCCGATCCACTAATTCTATGTGTCGGAACGTGACACTCCGATCCACTAATCTCATTATATCCGTTCATCAAGCCTTCTCTCTACCAAGGCATCATTAATCCCAATCACTTTAATTCATCAAGCCTTCTTTTATACCAAGGCATTATCATTAATAAGTAGATTAAAGTTTCTTTCAAGATTTGGGATTCAATGGTTTTCATCATGCTTGTTTTATCAAAATCACATAATCATGTTCATGCAAGCATACAATTAAGCATATAGACAGGTTTACAATATCATCAACACATATTATTCACTATTAAGAGTTCACTACGAGTATCGTAATTTAAACCATACCTACCTCCACCGAAGAATTGGAATCCACAAGAAATTTCCAAGCTTGCTATTCTCCTCAACCAATTCGATCGATCTGCTCTCTCTCTTTCTGTTCTTTCTCTTTTGTTTTATTCAAACCCTCTTTCCTTTACCCTAATTAATCATGTAATTAAGTGTGAAAAAGGACAATAAAACCCCACTAATTCACTTAAGGTTACCCCTTTTAACCCCTAAGTAATTAGACTTATTAATGTTACCCCTCAATCTTTATAATTAAGGAAAGAATAGTCAAAACCAACCCTTAAAACGTGTGGAGAAATCCTAAACTGTCTGGGACTGCGTGACCTGTGACGGGCCGTCATACCTGCGACGGTCCGTCACGATGGCCGTCGCACCTGCCCAAAATCCCACCGTCACCACGGACGCTGTGACGGTCCGTCACGCCTGTGACGGCCCGTCCTGCACGTCCGTCATGGCGGTCAGAAACTCGTTTCTCGAACCAAATTCTCAAACGTTGAAGTGTTTTGCAACGGAAACTCACGACGGTTCGTCGTGGATGTGACGGCACGTCCTGCAGGTCCGTCACAATTTACAGAGAGTCGATTTTCAGTATCCAATTTCAGAATTCCAAGTATGATGCAACGATTCACCCTCGACGGGCCGTCGTGCCTACGACGGTCCGTGGTGGTGTCCGTAGTATGGCCCAGTTTTTCCAGAATTAAAAATCTGCTGCTCAAACGACTAAACAGGTCGTTACATGAGGAAGTTATTTTGTGGGAATAGGTAGCATTTAAACCAAGTGTTGAACGGCATTAAAGTATGGGTTTTCTTATTTCTTGTTCCCTTTCCCAAGAGACCCCTAAGTTCAGTTAAAATTTCGATCGAGAAACTAAGGTTGTCCCCGTTGCATGCCCTTGTCATTAGATCCTTTGAATGTTTAAAAGGGTATGTCTTCTAATAGATAATGTTAGGTCTGTTTGTTATTATGTATTGAATGTGTATTTGGAAATTATGTAAGGAATGAAAGATGTATTCTGGAAAAGTGTTTTACGATAATTGTTTGAGCATGGGTGTGCTGTTAATTAATTATGATGCTTTTTGAAATTTGTGTGTTATAAATGTTTTGTTTTCGTATACGTAAATGTTAAAAGTGATGTTCATATAATGGTAATGTTTCTGGAAAAATGTCACCCGAATTACTCCAAGAATCAACATTAAAACATAAGAGAAAGATGGATTGAAAGAGATTAAATTTGTAGTTTTCTGGAAATGTTGGTCTTTCTCAAAAATTTGAAAAGTGAGCTATTTTTTATTTTTTTTAAAAATTTTGAGGTCATTTGGAATTGAACCCAAGGCCTCACCAAACGTAAACTACATAAAAATTTCAACAAAAAAATTAATTGAAAATTAAATGTGGACAGTGGGGATTGAACCCACAACCTCTTGAATAGATGAGAGAGTTAGGCGAAAAATAAAGGAGAAAAATAAAATGAGGTGAGTGGGGATCGAACCCACAACCTTATGGATAGGTTAGAAAGTTACGAGAAAAATTAAGGGAGAAAAAATTAGCTTGTGGGGGATTGATACCACAACCTCTTTGCCTTAAACAAAAAAGAGAAGAGAAAAAGAAAGGAAATATTATGGAAGTGATAGGGATCGAACTAGGGTCCCCCAATTCTGAAAAATGCAATCATCAAGTTTAATATAAGAATAAGTGTTGCTCAAGGGATTCATAATCGGGTTCCCTTGCCCAATTCCATTTTGATACATAAGTCATATATGAACAAATATTTAATAAATGCTGCCTCCAATAACGAAATCAATATCTTGGCATATCTAAAATATCATAAGTCTTGTACCACATAATCTTTGGTAAATATGAATCACTAAGACAAACTATGAATGAAGCCTCATGGCTTGTATGTATTGACTCATAAGTCTAGCATACATTTGAAACTAAGTGAACCTAAGATGTTATGTGATGAGATAGTTAAACCTAAGATACGTTAAGTAAGAGTGCGGCACACATTAAAGGGGCAAGTGCATTAGCATTTGATGAAATGAACAATAACGTAAAGTGGTGAGTAATTATGAGAGTTAATGTGCTAAATTTAAAGAATGTGGTGACACCATAATAAGAGGATTATGCAGAACGACAGAGTAATTTCAAATGATCCTAAGTAAATGTTACCAAGACGTACTCACCTACGAGAGTGTAAAATTTATTAAGAGACCAGTCTCTATGAACACTCTAATGAATGTATTTAAATTAATGCATACTTATTACTAATTATGAGATGAGAATTCATCTAATGAGATATGATGACCTCACGATAGAAGCCAACTTCTATAAAGTATGAGATGAATTTAATGGAACATTATACTAAGCACTGATAGGCTAGCTATGAGTTGCGATTCTTTCTTTCAGGATGGTAGAGGTTCGTGTAATTCTCATGAGATGAGACTGTCCATCAAGACGGGTATGGATCTCCTTATATCTTCTAGTCATTTAACTTCTACTTCCAATATAGGGTTCTAGCAGGGTTCGACTCCCTATATACCTTAGCATGTTTTGGTTCACTTTGGCTGGTGATTCCACCGCTTTTCGGTGTGTGGTTAAACACTGGATTTCATTATACTCAGATGATCTATTTCGGTTATGGTTAATGTTCCGAAAGAAAGAATGATGCCAGCCTCAAATAATGCACATAATGAAATAAAAGATACGATTGGTGTTAGGATAGGATAATCAAGGGGTGAGCTAAACTTATGTAATGACACCAGGTTATTCTTGGTCATTGCACAGCGAACCTGATGAAAGTCTTGAACTACATCGTAGGTATAGCTGGTGTTTACAGTAGTATATGAATGAATGAAAATGAAGTACATATGAATGAATAAAGAAGAATATGTATTTTCTAAAGGAGGCTCCCTAATTGAGGTCCCATATGTTGGCCCCAATTTTCGAAAAGTATAAGTGTCAAGTCCATGATTCGAAGGTCTCATGGAATATGAAGGAATGATATAAAATATGTGATATGATATGTGTGATATCTTATGTGTTGTTTGCAAAATGATATGTATGATGATGCATGTTACTTTCTTAGCATGACTTTCCTAATCTTATTGGCAAGTCCACTGACTTGACTCTCAATAACTCATATAATTAGGAGATATATCTTCTTAATCATGCATTTCCTTGGTGTTTACTTGCATATACCCGTACTTTGTACATGTGTGTACTAACCCCATAAAACTCTCTAATTATAGGTGCATGTGCAGGTGAGAGCTAGAGCTTACGAGAATACGCAGAAGTTATCCGGACATTGAGCATTCATCCGGAATCGGTAGTCCCTCTTGATTTTTTGAGGATGCCTATCTTTTATATTCTATCTTAGATGTAGGCATGATCTAGTGGAGTATGTTCCACTAGTGTTTCTTTCCCAGTTATATTGAGATATTGTATTGGTGCCATTTTGGCAACTATATATTTTTATAGAGATATTACTATGTCTTCATTTTATTATCTTGATATTGTATGGTTGTTGTGAAACACTTATGATTTTTTGCAGATAGTGTTATTAGAGTTCAATGTTTCTCACTATGAAGTCTAGGTTAACAAAAACTTCAAAATTTTCCACTAAAATTAACCTAAATGATGTAACGATGACGTATCTAGGCTTTTCTGTGACCTCTGAGAGGTGAACGACGTTGGTTTCGGCTAGTGTCTAGACTTCGGTCGTGACACACACGACCCATTGGCACTTGGCTTAGTGCATCCTCAACCACATTAGATTTCTCGGAATTGTAAAGGAAACTAATGTGATAATCCTTTAAAAGTTCTAATCATCTTCTTTGTCATAGATTATAGTCTTTTGGAGTGAATACATATTATGAAATCTTGTGATAGGTGAACAAATCAATATGCACCACACAGAAAGAGTGCCTCCAAATTGTCAAGGCAAACACTAGGCTGCAAGTTCAAGGTAATGAGTTGGGTAATTCTTCTCATGTGGGTTGTGTGGCCTAGGGGCATATACTATCAATTTTCAATGTTGCATGAGCACACATCTTAGACCCAATCTTGATGGATAATAATAAACCACAAACCTTTTTGTACCATTTGGTAATTTTAACACTGGATCGGAGGTGAGTCTATCTTTTAATAATTGGAAGTTCTTTTCACAAGATTCCAACCATTCGAACTTGGATTTCTTTTTGGTTATGGTTGTTAATAGAGATGCGATATATGAAAGTTCCTCAACAAACCTCTTATAATAACCGGCAAACCCTAAAAAACTTTGGATGTCGGTAGAACTCAAATGTGATATTTGGGGAGAACCCCTTAAATGTAACCAGTGTCGCTGTCTTCCAAGAGGACTAATACTAGCCTCATAGCATTCGTCATAACATATCATAGGTTAAAAATGTCGAAATTTAAAAAAAATTCATATACATTTATATTTAAGGAGGCTTACATATACCTCTCGCAAACATAAAATATACATTGGGATTTTACTCATACTCCTCGCATAAGAAGCTTGCATAGTCTTCTAATTTTATGTCACATACATAATATAGCAATGTTATCTCATAGGAAGTGTAGGATAAGTCTCACATTATACCATCTAGAACGAATACAACATTTCGTCATAACCCAAACTTTATTACAACAAAGAGCCTCATTTAAGCTTATACAACCGTCGTCTGCAAATGAAAAGGAAAAAACTAAAAGTCTACTGACTAGAACAACATCAAAAGCTTGATAGTTTCATTGCCCTCAAAATATGAGGACCTCTAAAAAATGGATAAGGATAATCCAAATATATTCAATGGCCTTTTATATGTTGAATAGATATTCTTTACATATTTGTAGTAACATAGAAAATGGGTTAGCACATCACATGTAGTAAGTATGGAAACATAAACAAAACAGTTCAAATCATGATAAATGGGACTTTTGTTTATAAGCACGTTAGGTTACTCTGAAAAGCCTTATGCACAATCAAGAACCCATATAAGCCAATCTTCGCACAATTCAAAAGTTAAGGAAACGTACAACACAAGACAAACATTATAAGGTACATAACTAAAACAAGTCAAACATCATGTTATAAGAACTAAGCATGTATAAAAGTTCATAACATAGAACATATTCAAGAACCTTACTCATAAGAAACCATCAAATCTACAAGTGTGATTACCAAGTAAGGTCCCATAACCTCACTCAACCAAGTAACAAGAAAAGGATCATAAGTAATGCCTAACTTAACCTACATATTATCAGTAGTAATCATCTTCATATAGTATCATTAACTTGAAAAATAAACATATGCGTAACATTTACTTTATAAGATAATAAGACCAACCTTCTAGCACTTCCCCCAAGGCCAACTAGTCCAATGTATAGGTAAAGTCCCATACCACTACCTAGACTTAGTCAAAACCTTTAAGTAACCCTATTTAGTGTTCTTATTATTACTTCATATTAGTTTTGACAACACTTTCCTTAACCGATATAGAAAACAAGAGCTAAATGTTGAATCCCGTTTCATGAAACCCGACACCCAAAGAAGGTGGTCTACTTCCCAATGTAGTACCAAACATCAACATAACATGTAGGTTGATCCATTAGCTAGTATTCATATGGAGGAAACATATTTGACAAACTAGACATTTGTGACACCCTCTTTGTGTCATTTTTTTAAAGTATGTATCTCATGGGTACAATAGTGAGCCTACCTTCCCTACTTGTAAAGGGACATTCCTTACTACTAGTTCACTTTGTACTAAGCTAGAGTCCCTTTTTGAAGTGTCTACAGGCCTTTATTATTTATCATATCGTAGTTTAGGTCATATGATACTAACCCCTTGTCAACATCATTAGATTAATAGGAATTTCATAAGAAAAACCTTTCAATACAAGCCTCATATGTGAGATTGGCACATAATCATCATTGTGTCATAATAAGTCACATAGGTAGTTCATAACGAACCTTATAACATTTCATCTTAAACATAATCGCAAAACCAAATATTCATAAAATTCAAATTTAATCATCATACCAACACATACATAATCAATTCACAAGGCATAGTAAAATTGAACTCCATCATAAAGTACAAGCCATCACAATTGAAGTAAAGGTTTGAGATTACAAGAACTCACCAAATCTCCTATACAATTCATCATGCATGATTTTACCATCAACAATAAAATTCTACAAAAAAAATAGGTGTAATACCATAACAATATTATAGAACACAATATGTAATAAATTACATCAAGACTAATCAATTCAACATGAGTTCATCACCTAGGGTTTGGGAATTTGGGTCAATTCATGTTCTATTCCACATACTAGGTTTACTCATAAAAACTAGCATTATTGAATCATAATACATAATAATATAAGAAATAATTAAAGGAACCATAAACAATACAATTTTGAAGATCAAATTCTTATTACGAAGAAACTCATATGAAAATCATCATTTTGAAACCAATTTTTGAAGAACCCTTTGAGGAAAGGAATCCCATAGGTGAAAGGTTCCCATACCTTAATGTTTGTTGAAAATTTAAGGAGGAAAATTGAAATGTTGCGTCCCTAAAGACCTTAACCTTGTTATCCAATGGAGTTCTTCTTCTTTGAGAGAGAGAGTATGTGTAGAGAGAAGGAAGTGTAATTTGGGATTGGGAAAAGTAAAGTGTTAAGTTAGGTTTTGGCTTAGGGTAGTTTATATATTTTCTTAACTAACCGAATTAACCACCCCCTGATCCATAATTAAACCCATAACTAACATAATTAAATGAAAAAAATAAAACATAACACTAAAGTGCAAGCATAACGTAAAAGACCCCAACCTACGTGTCGTAGGTTCATCGACGACCTTGACCCCAAACCATCCTGCACATTCGTAGTTTGTTTCAGAAACCATGTTTTTGCCTCTTTTTGAAAAGTTGATAAGTTATTGTCGAGGGAGAAATCAACTTTCCGTCAATTTACCTATGCCCCGACCCTGCAATAGTTGGTGGACGATACCTATGGATAACTTTTTTGCCAAACTGGAAGGGTCCTCTTCAAGGACCCATAAGGTGGCCCTTGTGGAGTCGTACACGGATGATTTAACTTTAATATTATTCTAATAATTCATTAACACCTTTCCACAATATTTAATTAAATTCCGATCCCTAAAACCCTGTGAAAAAGGCTAATGCACACTAGCATCTATTTCACTAATTTGCGGACTTTATAGACGTTCCTTGATGTTTTGACTATAAAAATTTCTAAATTCCTCATAAACATCATTTTTGACCTTAAAAAAGTGTTACAACCTTTAGACACCCATGTGAGGATCTAGATTAGGTTTTGGACTTTCAGAGTGTTACATTATCCCCCTACCTTAGGAAAATTCTTCCATGAATGACACTAAAATCTTTTGCAGGGAAAGGATATGAGTTACATTAACATATGAGAACATGAGTTAAACTAAAATGAATATAACAACATGGTATGTACACAAACATGAGTTACATTAACTTTTACATAATATAGCTCAACATCACGACATGAGGAATTTCCTTCACAACAACAACATGAGGTCAACACAACATGTAGGGTCCCTTATGCCAAAATTACTTTCACAGCAAATCAATATGCTCAATAAAAGTTCATAAAGGCAATAACATACAAAGATTCACTAAATAAATCCAAATCAAGTAAAATAACATTCTTCATTAAAACTCATTTTAGCCAAAACCTTTACAATGTCAATGCATATCTTTGGAATGAATGTCAAATTCAACTTTACTCAATATATTCTTTAATAATAGGAAAAAATAACATTCATTAGAAAAAAGATGCGGATAACGAGAATTTATGTCAGCCTCGGCCTCCATGTTGCTCCCTAAACTAGGGAGTTTCTCCATAGAACCTTTAGGGAGGCCACCTCTTTGATCCTCAACTTCTTCACTTGACTATGAAGGATTTTCACCATAACTTCTTAATATGAAAGCTGATCATCCACACCTAGACTTTGAATAGGAAGAATGGACTCGGGGTCACCTATGTACTACTTATGCATGGAGACATGAAATGCCTGGTGAACCAAAGCTAGATCCCTATTTAATCTCAACTGATATGCCACCTTGCCTACCCTTTTAAAAGTTTCATTAGGACCCACGTAGCAAGCATATAAGTACACTTTCCTTTGGAATCACATCACCCCTTTCATGGGTAAAATTTTTAAATAGACCTTATCACGTTCTTTAAATTCAAGGTCTCTTCTCCTATTGGTGGCATAAGTCTTTGTCAGTCTATTGGAAGTTTTCAATCGTTCTCTTATCATATGAACTTTCTTCAAAACATCATACACTAATTGGGGACCAAAAAGTGAATAATCGCCATCCTCAAACCATCAAACTTGAGATCTATATCTCCTACCACACTAGGCCTTAGAAGGAGCCATTGATTTAGTAAAATGATAACTATTGTTCTCTTAGAACTCAACGAAAGTCAAACGCTCATCCCATTTCCCCTTGAAATATAATACACAAGCCCTAAGCATATGATCAAGAGTTTGAATAGTACGCTTCTCTTGACCATCCATTTGGGGATGAAAAGCAGTGGTTAGCTTCACTTGTGAACCTAACCAGCCCTTTTTGAAATGATCTCAAAAATCTAGATGTGAATTGAGCGCCCCTATCCGATATGATTATTAACGGAATACCATGGAGACTCATATTCTCATCTATACAGTTCCTTGAATAATCCTCCATCAAATAAATATACTTAACGGATATAAAATGAGCAGACTTCGTCAATCTATTCACAAAAACCCATATATAGTCATTTTTCCTTCGTGTTCGAGGCAAACACACTTTAAAATCCCTATTAATGTCTTCGCACTTAAAAGTTGGAACTAGGATTTATTGAATCAACCCACTCCGCTTTTGGTGCTCGAATTTTACTTGTTAGCAAATTTTCAAAACATCCCACCATAATACTTCCCTAAGTTCATGAGACATCTTAGTAGAACTAGGATGAATCGAATAATGGGAACCATGAGCTTCCTCAAGAATCTCATTTATAAAATCATCAACTTTTGGGTACACACAATTCTCTTGGTACCTCAAAACACCATCCGCCCTAAAGAGAATGACTCATTAAGCTTTCCAGGAACCGATTCTTTTAACTCTATCAATGATGGGTCAAGGTGTTTATTAGACTTCACCTCAAACAACAAAGATAACTCGGAGTTATTATGCACCACAAACCACCATTAGGAGAATCTTACAATCGAACACCAAAAGAGCCAACCTATGAACATCTTTCACTAGGTCTTTATTGGGTTCTTCTAAATGAGAAACACTACCCATGGTCATACGACAAAGAACATCCGCAACCACATTAGCTTTGCCGGGGTTATATAGAACGTTGATGTCGTAATTTTTCAAATACTCTAACCACATTATTTGTCAAAAATTCAAATCCTTCTGGGTAAACACTTATTTAAGAAAATTATGGCCTAATGACTCCATATTTTCAACGCTAACTCCACAACCTTTAACTGAAGATCATGATTTGGGTAATTCTTCTCATGAACATTGTGTTGCCTAGAGGCATAAGCTATATCTTTCACGAAAGCATAAGGACACAACCCAAACCGATTAGAGATTCATCACAATATACCACAAAAAACTTTATACCCTCCGCTAAAATCAACACATGAGCGGAGTTAAGCCTATCTTTCAACACTTGGGGGCTTTTTTCAAAATCCTCTAACAACTCCAACTTTACATTCTTTTGAGTCAAAGTGGTCAATCGGGATGCAATTGACGCAAACCTATTGACAAACTTTATATAGTATCCAACTAGACCTAAGAAACATCTTATATTGGTCGGAGCCAATGGTCAAGGCCAATTCTTGTTCGCTTCCATCTTTCTCAGATCTACCTCTACACCCTCACTATAGATAATATGACCAATAAACGCCACCAACATTAACCAAAACTCACAATTTCTATAATTGGCAAATAGTTGGTGCTCTTGAAGGACTTAAAATACAATCCTCAAATGGTCCGTATGCTCACCTTCATCTTTCGAATATACTTAGATGTAGTCAATGAAGATAATGACAAATGAATTTAGGTAATTTCATAACACTCTATTGATCAAGTACATAAAAGCCACAGGGGCATTTTTTAAGCCAAATAACATGACTAGAAACTCATATTGACCATGCCTACTCCAAAAAAACAATTTGAAGATATCTTCACCTCTCACCCTAAGTTGGTGATAACCTAACCTCAAATATATTTTAGAAAAGCACCAGGCCCTTTGGAATAGGTCAAACAAGTAGTCAATCTGAGGGAGAAGATACTTTCTCTTAATGGTGACTTTATTGATTTAACGGTAATCAATACACATCCTTAGTGACGCATCCTTCTTCTTCACATACAATACAGGGGCACCCCATGGAGAAATAATTGGACGAATGAAGCCTTTGTCTAATAAGTAATTGACTTAAGACTTCAACTCTTTCAATTCGACCGGAACCGTCCGATAATAAGGAATTGAAATGGGAGTTGTATGCAGTATCAAGTCATTACAAAAATCAATTTCTCATTTTTGAGGGATTATAGGATGATCATTAGGAAAGACCTCCATAAATTCCTTCACTACTTGGACCAATTCAATGGGAGGATTTTCGGAGTCTGTATCTTTGAGTCTAACAATATGGTATTTATACCGTTTACAGATCATATCACAAGCCTTTACAACAAAATGTTACAATCTCTCGGAATATATTTCCCCCCTCCACTTTTTGAGAGGAGTTCTTTAGGAAAATTAAACTTGAAAACTCCAGTCCTACAATCACTTGAAGAAAAACAAATATGCAACCAATCAATCCCCAAGATTATATCAAAATCAACCATATCAAGTTCTACTAATTCAACATGAGTAACTCTACTAGGTAACATTATAGGAAGATTTCTATATTCCCTTTTTGCAACAACATAATCACCCACCGGGGCAAACACCATAAAAGGTTCATTTAAGATATCGGGTAAAATGTTAAAAATTATACATAACCAAGGAGTAACAAAAGACAAGGTAGCACCCGGATCAAGTAAAGCTCATAAATATATGGAGATGAGTTGTAGCATACTGGTCACCACATAAAGAGAAATCTCTCGTTATCCCCTAGAGTGGAGAGCATAAAAGAGTTTTTTTTAGGAGAATCAACATTAGATCAACTTTCTTGAAAATTCACCTTTTCTTTCCCCTTGAAATTAGGGCAATCTCTAACTTTGTGACAACTTTTACCTCACCCGAATCAATTCTCCTTCCCAACTAGGAACTCACCCAAATGTTTCTTGCCACACTTTCCACAAGTAGTATTCTTGCTCTATGAAGTAGTACCTCTTCCCTTTCGATACTTAGGGTTAGACACCCTATCATCACGAGCCTTAGAGAACATAGAAGGAACTTGATTAGAAAACCTCTTCTTGAATCTAGGCTTGTCTTTAATTTATAGGACACTTCCGTAGGAAAAAGACTCATCTCATCACTTGGATATAGACACCACAGAGTAAAATCTAAGGAGTAATCAACCACACTCATACCTCTTTGAAAAAGGTTGATGAATTCTTCCACCTCAGCTTCCCTCAACTCTCCTGGAAAGAACCTATCAAGGAAGGCCCTTGTGAAGATCTCCCAAGTAACCAAACCACATCTTAAGATCCTATTATCACTCCATTTAGTGTACCAAGTTTGCACCACATCCTTGAGTGGATGGACGACAAACACGGCCTTTTCATTTGAAGTCACATCCATTGCAAATAAGATCTAGTAGGCCTCATCAACAATGTCTTGGGGGTCTTCATTCACTCTTAACCTGAAGAACATTGGAGGGTTTTTCCTAGTGAAGTCTCTAAAACGAGAAGCCATAGTGCTTGCATGACGAGGCATACAGGGTCAAACTTCCTCATTCACTTGAGTCGTCATGGCTGGAACTTAAGAAGTGATGACATTAGCATGAGAATTCATGTCCAGAACAAGATTGAGAAAACGCGACCTTATTTCTCTAGTCGTCATTAGTGGAGGAGTAACCGAAACTTGATAACCTATAGGAATTTTTCAAGTGGAGGAACTTGAGTGTCTTGAGTATGAGGTTATTCTCTTGTGGAAGAGCTCATGCATTAGGAAACCCTTCTTCGGACATTCTTGCAGTTGCCTTTCTAGTATTCATACCTATGACCAGAATAAAAGGTTTAGGTGAAAATACACATAACGTAGACTCTAGAGGCACGACATATGAGTACAAGAAGATGATAATTTCCTAGGAACCACATAGTCTCTGATTTATAAGTGTAGCGCACTTCAAAATTATGCATAAGAATCTACATAGACGTGGTTTGATGAGACATCGATCCTATAGATTTTCAACCTCATGCTCTCATACCAAGTTTGTAACATCCAGGGAGTATCCTCTAGACGTAACCGACATTTTTGTCCTCAAAGATGACTAAGACTAGTCTCATAACATTCATCATAACATATCATACTTTTAAAATGCAGAAAATTTAAAACTTTTCATATACATTATATAAGGAGGTTTACATAGACCTCTCGCTTACACATATAATATACATATGGAGTTCACTTAGACTCCCGTATAAGAAGCTTACATAGGCTTCTACTTTTATGTTACATACATAATATAGAAATATAATCTCATAAGAAGTCTAGGATAAGTCTCACATTAAACCTTTTAGATAGAATACAACATTTGGGCATAGCCCATACTTCATTACAACAAACCCTCATATAGTATACAACAATCATCTTCAATTGAAAAGGCAAGAGGTAAAAGTCTATAACTAGAACAACATTAATATATGGATAGTTGCATCACCCTCGGAAAGAGAGTAACTACCGAACATGGAGAATGAGAATCCAAATATTCTTCAAAGGCCTTCTATAAGTTGAGTGGCCGGACCTTTCATAGTTGTAGAAAAATAGATAACGGGTTAGAACATCACTTGTACTATGTATGGAAACATGCACATAAACCATTGGAAATAATTATAAAGGGGACATCTGTTAAATAACTCATAAAAGACAATAGTCACATAAATTCTCTATTTAAGACCATGTACAACAAAACTACAACATCATCAAATATAGTCAAGTGAACATGTATAATAACACATCAAGGTACATAATTAAAACAACTAAAACATCATGTTATAACAATAAAGAATGTGTTAGAGTTCATAACATGCAACATATACAAGAATCTCACTCATAATAAACAATCAAGTCCAAGAGTTCAATGACCAAGTATAGTCCCATTACCTCACTCAACCATGTAAACCAAAAAAAGGATCATAAGTAATGCATAACTTAACCTACATAACATCAATATAAATCATCATTATATAGGATCATCAACATGTAAAGTCAACATATGCATAAAATTTACTTTATAATAACGTAGGCACAACATTCTAGGACTTTCTCAAGGCCAACTAGTTCAATGTATCGGTAGAGTCTCATACCCCTAACTAGACTAAGTCAAATCTTAAGTCACCCTAATAAGAGTTCACATTATTACTTCATTTTACTTTCGGTAACACTTGACTTAACAGATATTGACCATAAAATCTAAATGTGGAATCTGGTGTCATGAAACCCTATGACGAAAGAAGGTAGTCTACTTGCAAATTTTGTACCAAACATAAACATAGCATCTAGGCGGATCCACTAGATAGTATTCCTATGAAGGCAAAACAAATTAAGAACTAGGAGACATGTGTAAGATACTCTTTATTCCATTGGCCTTGAAATGTCTTGAGTACAACAGTTAACCTACCTTTCTGGGAAGGGACAATCCTCACTATAGGTTTACTCGATGCTAAGGTAAAGTCCCTTTTTGGAATCTATTTAAGTGTTTATTATTCATCAAAGCTTAGTTAGGGTAATAGGAAACTAACCCCATCTGTATAAACATCATAAGATAAATAGGAATTACATGAGACTATCCTCTCAATGCACTTTATCATCATCATGTCTTAAAAAGGCACATAATAGTTCATAACAAACCTTATAAAATTTCATATTAAACACAATCTCACAATAATAATCATACCAAAATGTACCTAATCAATTATCAAGTCATACTTCAATTGAAATCCATCATCATGTACAATGGACCACAATTAAAGTAAAGATTTGAGATTACAAGAAGTCATCCAATCTCCTTCACAAGAGATAATCTGTGATTTTACCATCAACCATCCAATTCCACTAACAATATTTTTAATAACATCGTACAATAGTATAGAACACAATCAAAGACAATTACATCAAGACTAATCAATTCAACATGAGTTTATCACCTAGGGTTAGAGAATATGGGTCAATTCATGTTCTATTCCACATACTATGTTAACTCATAAGCATAATTGAATAATAGTACATCATAATAAAGGCATAATGATAAAAAAACCATAAAATACAATTTAGAATATCAAATTCGTATTAGTATGAAACCCAAATGAAAATCATCTTTTTGACAACAATTTTGACAAAACCCTTTCGGGGAAAGGATTCTGAAAGTTTACTTATTTATTCCTTATCACCTTGACCTAGTTCTTTAATAGTGTTCTTCTTTGTCTAAGAGAGAATACAGAGAGAAGTAAGAGTAATTTGGGTTGGGGAAAGGTGAAGTGTTAAGTTCGATTTAGGCTTAGGGTAGTTTATTTAGTTGCTTAACTAACCTAATTAACCACCCCTTAATAGTTAATTAAACCCCTAACTAATTAACGTAAAGAAAATGAACCAATTAAAACTTAACAGGAAAGTGCAGGCCTAACCTATGAGACCCCGACATACTAGTCGTAGGTTAGTCGACAGCTTAACCCCCAACCGCCCTGCACATCCTAATTTTTGTTCACAGACCATGTTTTTGGAAACATATGGGAAAGTTTTAAAATGTTGGTTGACCAAGGCATTGACTCCCCATTAATTAACCAACGCCTCGTCGCCTGCAATCGTAGATAGACACTGCTCATTAACAACTTTTTGACTTAAATGGAAGGGTACTCCTGAAGGATCCTTAGGGTGTCCCATTGGGAATCATACCCGGAGGTTTCAACTCTAATCGTATTATATTATATTTTGAAATTATTTTCACGAAATTTCATCAAATTTCAACTCCAAAAACCCCGTAAAATAGGCTAAGGCACTAGCACCTCTTTCACTAGTGATTGGACACCATGGACATTGCTTGACGTTTTTACTCTAAAACATCTTAAATGCCTTATAAACATTTTTTTTACCTTGAAGAAGTGTTACAACCTATAGGCACTCATGTAAGACTCTAGATAGGGGTTTGGACTTTTGGATTGTTACATCAAAGGTCTAGGACAACTTTTGACCACTTTCATCTTCCTCGGATAAACTTCTACGCCTTCACTGGAGATAATGTGACCAAAGAATGCAACTGATCTCAATAAAAATTCTCACTGACTAAACTTTGCAATGAGGTGGTTATCCTAGAGAACTTGCAAAACTATCCTCAAATGACTCATATGATCATTCTCACTCCTACAATATATAAAAATGTCATCAATGAATACCATCACAAACAAAAAAAGATACTTTCTAAAAACTCGATTCATAAGATCCATGAAAGTCGTTGGGGCATTTTTTATGCCAAAGGACATAATAAGGAATTCGTACTGACAAAATCTTGTTCGGAATGTTTTTTTCATATTATCATCCTCCCTCACTCTATGTTTTTGGGAACCCCACCTCAATAATATCTATGAAAAGTAACTCGCTCCTTTGAGTTGATCAAATAAATCATAAATCCTAGAGGGAGGGTACTTTCTCTTTATGGTGACTTTTGTCAATTGACGATGGTCGATACATTCTCAGAGACCCATCCTTCTTCTTAGCAAACCATAGAGGGGCACCGCATGGAGATATGATTGGTTGAATGAAACCGTATCTAGCAAATCGTTGAGTGGAGCCTTAAGTTCTTTCAACTCGGTTAGGGTCATCCGATAAGGAGGGATTGAAATAGGTGGTGTATACGACAATAAATCTATGCTGAAGTAAATGTCTTACTCAGGATGAACTCTGTGCATGTCATTGGGATAAACCTCTGGAAATTCCTTCACAATGGGTATCGAATCTATGGGAGGACCTCGGATTCAAGATCCCTAACTTTCTCTATGTGGTAAGAGATAACCTTTTTCAAGCATCTAGAAAGCTTTTGAAAATAATTGATCTTACACCTAGGGTGTTAGTTTCCTCCTCTCCACTCAAAAAAGATTTCATTTGAAAATTTAGTTTGCTACCCATGTCCAACAATCAATATATACAAAGCAAGCATGCAACCAATCCATTCCCTGTAACATAAAAATTTATCATATCAAGTTCTATCAAGTCAACTAATGTAACCCTATTTGGTAAGGAAATATGACAACCTTTATAGACTCTTTTATCCACCGTGGAATCACTAACCGGGGTGGAAACCGAAAAGGGTTCATTTAATATGTCGAGTAGTATATAAAATTTCATGGATATAAGAGGGGTCATAAATTACAATGTAGCTCCGAGATCCAGTAATGAATATGCCTTAAAGAAAATATTTGTAACATACCAGTAACTACATCCGGTGATCTCTCTTGATCACCTCAGGATTGGAGAGCGTAAAATTTATTCCTATTAGGAGCATCAATATTTGGGGCATTTTACATGACTAGGGAGCGCCACGTAAAAGTAACATGGCATACTTGACCTCTTGGAGGTCTTATACAAGCTCATAGTCATTATTCATCGCATTTTCCTAGGTAAATTTAGCGGAAATTTTAAAACTTTCATAGTACATCATATATTAGAACATCACTTCCAATATATATATATATAATATATATATATATATATATATATAGATATATATAATATATATATATATATTATATATATATATATATATATACATAATATTATATTTACATAGTTAAAGACTCAAGTCTCTTTTTTTGCCATCCTAGACTAAACATCATTAGTGTATAATAGGGACGCAATGCTTTCAACATAAATCATAACGAAGCTATTACAAGAATTTACTTACAACAATGAAAAAGGAAATCCTGGAACATATAGATTCCTTTCCTTGAGCTTGGGAATCACATATCGAGATCCTCACTATTAAAGACATCCTCTAAGAATCCATAAACTACACTTTGTTTAAAAAGGTATAGAAGAATGAAGTTAGTAAAAAAATGCACTAGGTATGAAAACCATGCAAAAACATACATTTAAAAGACACGTTTTACTTGAAACCATTGATCATGCCATTTTGTGAAAACTTCACAAAACATTAACACATTCAGCATAATACCATTTACATACTTTATACAGGAATATTTAGTGGTCAAACATCATATAAAATAATACATTTCATTTAAGGCATTTTAGCATCGTTTACAATAAGAATATTCACATTAAAAAGAGTACCTATCCTTTAATGTGAACTTCTATTCTTTAACTCATTAACCTCCCAAGTAACCCTATAGTGATACCTGGTGCAATGTGTCACCTTAAGGCCACCAGGTATTCATGAATACAATCTACATAAGCCAAATACATTATATCATAGAAGTATAGAACCTCATAGACACATTCAAGTCAAGACTATAATGACATTCTAGTAAGCTACATCAACTTGTACGTATACTAACTTCACTTCACATACACCACTATAAGACCTTACTCACAATTCCTGTCTAAGTTTACTAGTGCAATGTACCTGTGAAGCCCTATAACCTCACACATACTTAGTAGACATATCACGAGACCATAAGCTTTAACAATTTTATTTCATACATCAACAAGAAAACATAGAAAAAATTTATATATGCCAAACAATAACTTCATCATATAGTCATTAAGACATATAGTCATTAAGACCAGCATTATGCTTATACAATAAGACCACTTCATATAGACTCATACCATGCATTTCATCAAAACAAGTAGACAACACTACAATGACATGCATAGAGACATAAAAATATACATATACATTTGAACACCTTCCTAGAACTTCCTTCATGAGTTACTTGTGCAATGCATAAATGAAGTCCCATACCTCCACCTACACTAAGCAACTTCCCTTACGTTATTATTTTTAGGGTTTAGTTCTTTATATTTATTGTCCATTTTACTTTAGGGAAACTATAGACTTAACCTACTCTAATACCATGGGGTTTACATTAAATTTGGTCTTGTATACTCTTACACCAAAGGAAGGTTCTCTACGTAGCGAAAGTACAACACTAACACATGCTAGCATACCTAAGTGATATCACTTGATAGATCCTAATGGGAAAGCATAGTTTATGGAACTTGGAGGTATATGTGGAAATCCTCTTTATACAAAGTGAAGCATTGTAATTATCCATTTTATAAAAATATAACTCTAAGCCCTTTGGGCTATGGGGATAACTACCTTGTGAGGACTATGGTGAACCTACATTTCTACAATGGGAAGGGACAACCCTCATCTTCAAGTTTACTTGGTGCTAAGCTAAGTTCCTTGTATTGAAAGGAAATTATTATCTATATTTTAAAAAAAGTAGGCTTTAAGAGAGTGAATCCTCATATGATTAATTAATAGGTCATAAATGAGAGATCATCAACCTAAATCATGTGATAAGTCCTTTCACATCGACATAGCATATGTAAAGCACCATCTAGTTTAGTGTAAACTTGATCCCACTTTTCAAGACCCTTCCATTGACTAGATCATCATAATGTGTGCGTGTATACATACATGTGAGAAATCCTATCACACAACACATTAAGACCACACATGTTCATACATTAACATAATCATGCATTCACATTCATATACATAGAAAACAAAACTTATAAACTATCCTATCAAGGCACACATGTGTAATGTATAGACAAGGTCCCATACCCTTTCCCATACTAGTGAACCTATCATGTCATCCTAGTTAAGGAAATACATAACATTCTACATAGACATTAACTTAACATGCAAAGTAGTATACACAAGTTCAAATGAGAATAAGCTTTCATTAGACACCATGAACCTATACTACTTGTAAGCATGCATGAAGAATGAGTCTGTGCATTGTGGTCAACATCATCACCTAGTCTCTATCAACAACACATTGAGGCATCCACCCTCTTAAGACCATAATGCACAACAAAGCATAGACCACACAAAATATAATATCATAGGAGACAATATAACTTCAATACTTGAACTCAAGACTCCTAACCATAGTTAATCACACATATATGTAGGTATATATAAGTAATGGGTCATTCATAATTTAAGATTCATCATTGGCAGCACCTAAACAAGACCTTCCATAGTCATTCACATGCATATTACATGAGCAATACCACCTAGGTCACAACTAGAATGGAAGACTAAGCATGCTTCACATTGGTGATCATCAACACCACACCTTCATAATACAATTGCCTATTAGTCTATGATCACATCATATATAGTGACAAAAAAGTAAACACCACCATAATAAGTGGACCATACCACATAAGGCTTCATTGTCTAAAAAGTCTATAGAAAAGTAGAGGGGGAGAGCCATTTTTACCAATTCATCAACAATCGATCATCATTGATCAATAATCATATTTCATCAACAATTCATATCTATGGAATAATCTAAAGGTACACTAACATAATAAAAATCATGCATTATATACTATAGAGTCGAGATCACAGTGAATACCACACATTAATCAATTGATAGGAAGAAGAGTAATATAGGCCAATCCTCATCTAGTCTTGAAGAATAAATCCACATTGGACCAGTAACAGATGTTTCATCATCACATTACATCATAGGCAGTAGCTAACATAAATTAACATAATTCAATCACATTATAATCCTCCTAACGTCAAGATCACAAGATACTACATTATTTTGAAATCTTATTCAAACATTATAGCCTTGATCCACATGGATATGTAATCATCAATTAACCATCAAGACGCATACTAGGCTTTAGATATAAGCAATTCAACATGTTAGAATCATAATTCAATCAACACATAATCTAGATCATAATGCCCATAATACAGGCTAATTTGAGAATTGGAGGGAACATGGTTTCATCATGTAATTGGGTTAAAATTCACTTTAGAATCGGCGTGTTATCACCTATTCATTACGAGAATGCTTTTGAAAACATTTTAATGAAGAACTCATGGAAATATTGAAGAAGAAGAAGAAGAAGAAGAAGAAGTTTTTTCATGAATTCAGTTCAAAAACATTGAAAGGAACTCACTAGATGAAAGGTTATCTAGAAATGAAGGATCACCATATTCAATAGATGGTTCTAGAGAGGATATTTTGGGAGAGAAAAGTCTTATTTGAAATCATGGATTGGGAATGGGGTATTCACGTTTTTAACAATCTTAATACACAAAAAAAATTACCATATAAACCACCTAAGGTCAGGTTAGTATATGGGGTAAATTTCCCATTCACCCCTTAGTGAGACAGTTTCCATGGCAGTGAAGTTTTAGACTGCATCAATGAGGGGAGTCGATGGGGCGTCGTCTGGTCAACAAGCCATCCTTCTGATCGACCATTGATGACTTCAACTCCTTCCTGGGGGGATGAGAACATAATTCTAAGTGTTGATATACTTCTACCATCGACAGGGCATCAACTTTGCTCGTTGATTAACACTTTCAAGGCGGTGTCTCGACAACCTTTGGGGTCCTTCTTGACGGCCTTTTGTGGGGTCCTTAGGGGATTCGTAATCGGGCGTTTCCAACGCTAATATAAACCTTAATATTTTAGAAACCTTCCACATAATAAAAGCACACGCAACACATATAAACATGCTAGGCACACTCAAGTCACACATTCACGTCTAAAGGGCTAACTTTCGATTGTCTTATATGTTCTTGAACGTTTCACTACCAAATGACTTCAAATCAATAATACATCCTTTAAAATACCTAATTAACATTTTAACAAGCTTATCGACACATGTGAGTGTCACGACCCAATGCCGATCCGCGACTGGCACCCACACTTACCCTCCTATGTGAGGGAACCAACCAATCTAAACCCCAACATTTCAATATAATATCAACAGAAAGTAATGCGGAAGACTTAAACTCTTTAATAAAAACCAATTCATTAACTTCTAAAATTCAACATTTATTATTCCCCAAAATCTGGAAGTCATCACCACAAGAACATCTATGATCAAATTACTAAACTAAGAGTATTCTAAGAAGCTAAAACAAGTAAAAGTTAGTCCATGCCGGAACTTCAAGGCATCAAGACATGAGGAAGAAGATCCAGTCCAAGCTAGAAGCATTAGCTCACCCTGAAGATCCGGTGTGACGAAGACTGGCTAGAATTGCGGTTGAGTTGAAGACGACGGCACGTTTGCTGCACTCCACAAATAACAAAGAAGAAAACATAAAAGTAGGGGGTCAGTACAAACACAAGTACTGAGTAGATATCATCGGCCAAGTCAAAATAAAGAACAGTATATATCAAGTAATATCATAAATCAACTACAATACTTAACATGTATCACAAAAAGTACTTTAATCATTAATAAATACCGCCAAGTTAACACATGAGGACTCAAGCCTCAATACGATATTCATTTGGGAATTAGGTTCATTAGATTTAGTATATTAGCATCTTTCAAGATTCATTATCTTTATTCCCCTCGTGTCGGTACGTGACACTCCGCTCCATATACGATCCTGGTGCCGGAACGTGGTACTCCGATCCTCATATACTATCCTTCTATCCGAACGTGGCACCTGATCCATATACTATCCTGGTGTCGGAACGTGACACTCCGATCCTCATTCTACCCTGGTACCGGAACGTGGCACCCGATCCATATACTATCCTGGTGTCGGAACGTGGCACCCGATCCATATACTATCCTGGTGTCGGAACGTGGCACCCGATCCCCTAATCTCACCACTTTCATTCATCAAGCCTTCTTTTATACCAAGGCATCATCATTAACAAAGTAGATTAGGGTTTCTTTTCAAGATTTGGGATTCAATAGCTTCATCATGCTTATTTATTCACAATTACATAATCATATTCATGCAAGCATAAAATTAAGCATATAGAAGGGTTTACAATACTACTAACACATATCATTCTCTATTAAGAGTTTACTACGAATAGTGTGAAATAAACCATAACCTACCTCCACCGAAGATTAGTGATCAAGCAAGCAATTTCCCAGAGCTTTGTTTTCTCTCTTCCTCGTTCGATCGATCCTCTCTCTCTCTCTTGTTCTTTCTATTTTTCTTATTCAAACCCTCTTTCTTTTACCCTTATTAGCATATAATTAAGAATAAAAGATGGCAACAATAACCCACTAATTAACTTAAGGTTACCTCTTTTAACCCCCAAGTAATTAGACTTATTAACATTAACCCACTTACTGTATAATTAAAGCAGGAATAGTCCAAAACGTCCCTTAAAACATTTAAAGAAATCCGACCCAGACTGGGATTACGCAGCCTGTGACGGCCCGTCGTGCCTGCGACGGTCCGTACTGCTGCTCCGTCATAGAGTTCAGAGACTCAATTTTTCTTTAAGAGTCTGTGACGGTCCGTCGTGCCCACGACGGTTCGTCCTGCCATTCCGTTACGATGTTCAGAGAGTTGATTTCAGTACCCAAATTCAGAATTTCTAAGTGTTTTGAAACGAGACCCTGCGACGGTCCGTCGTGTCCATGACGGTCCGTCGTGGGGTCCGTTGTCTCAGCCAGTTTTTCCAGAAATAAAATTTGCTGCTCAAAACGACTAAACAGGTCGTTACAATAGATACCAATTTACCCATCGTTCGCCCTCGAACGATAACAAGAAGAAAAACAAGGGCGAGAAGGGGTACCTGAATCTTTAAACAGGTGTGGGTATCTTTCTTGCATATCTGCCTCCTTCTCCCAAGTGGCTTCTTCAACCGGCCGATTCTTCCATTGCACCTTGATGGATGCAATCTCCCTTGACCTCAACTTGCGAACTTCTCTATCTAAAATAGCAACAGGCTCCTCCTCATAAGACAAATTCTCATCAAGCAAAACTGAATCCCAATGGATAATGTAGTTTCCATCCCCATGGTATCTTTTCAACATAGACACATGAAATACCGGATGCACTCCGGACAGCCCTGGAGGCATGGCTAATTCATAAGCCACCTCCCCTACTCGCTTAAGTACTTCAAAGGGGCCAATATACCTTGGGCTTAGTTTACCTCTTTTACCAAACCGCATCACCCATTTCATGGGCGAAACCTTCAACAAGACTTGTTCACCCTCCATAAACTCCAAATCTCTAACCTTTCGATCTGCATATTCTTTTTGCCTACTTTGAGCCGCTAGAAGCATTTCTTGGATGCACTTCACTTTATCTAACGAATCCCTCAAAAGGTCAGTACCCCAAGGTCTAACCTCAAATGCATCAAAACACCCAATGGGAGACCTACATCTCCTCCCATACAATGCTTCGAATGGAGCCATATCAATACTTGAGGGATAGCTATTGTTGTAGGAGAACTCTGCTAAGGGTAAGAAGCTATCCCTACGGCCACCAAATTCTATCACACATGCACGAAGCATATCCTCCAACACTTGAATCGTTCGCTCAGACTGACCATCAGTCTGAGGGTGAAATGCAGTACTAAGGTCCAACCTAGTACCCAATTCAGCATGCAATGTTTTCCAAAACTTAGAGGTAAAATGCGTACCTCTATCTTATATAATGGAGAGTGGAACTCCATGAAATCGAACGATTTCTGAGATATAGATCTTTGCTAACTTCTATGCATTGTAAGTCACCTTGACCGGAAGGAAATGCGCAGACTTAGTTAACCTATCAACAATTTCCCAAATGGAGTCATACTTACCCATTGTCTTGGGAAGACCAACCAAGAAGTCCATTGCAATTCTCTCCCACTTCCATTCAGGAATGGGCATTCTCTGAAGTGTTCCTCCGGGCCTCTGGTGTTCATACTTTACTTGTTGACAGTTTGGACATTTGGCAATAAAATCAACAATATCACGCTTCATTCTACTCCACCAAAAGTGTTTCTTTAGGTCATGATACATCTTGGTTGCACCAGGGTGTATAGAATACCTTGAACTATGAGCCTCTGTCAGAATAGTGTTGATCAAATCATCGACGCGGGGTACACATACCCTTCCCTTAATCCTCAACACACCTTCCTCATCGATTGTTGCTTCCTTAGCCTCTCCTCGCAACGTTTTATCTCGGATCCGGATCAATTTCTCATCATTAAACTGCTTTCCCTTAATCTTGTCAAGGAAGGAGGATCTTGCCTCCACACAAGCCAAAAATCCTCCCTTCTCATTTACTTCTAATCTCATAAGGTCATTAGCCAGAATCTGAACCTCTCTAGCCAATGGGCGTTGAGAAACTTGCAAGTGAGCTAGACTTCCCATGCTTCCCGCCTTTCTACTTAAAGCATCCGCCACAACATTCGCTTTTCCCAGATGATACAAGATAGTGATGTCGTAGTCCTTCAGTAGTTCCAACCATCTCCTCTGTCTCAAGTTCAAATCTTTCTTAGTAAAGACATACTGTAGGCTACGATGATCCATATAGACCTCACACTTAACCCCATATAAATAGTGCCTCCATTGCTTTAATGCAAACACTACCGCGGCCAATTCCAAATCATGAGTTGGATAGTTACATTCATGCAATTTTAATTGCCTTGAAGCATAAGCATTTACATTCTTCTCTTGCATTAGCACTGGACCCAAACTCGAATAGAATGCATCACAATAAACAATGAAATTCTTACCTTCCACGGGCAAGGTGAGAATTGGTGCAGTAGTCAACAAAGTCTTGAGCTTTTGAAAGCTTTCCTCACATTCGTCCGACCATACAAATGGAACATTCTTCTTAGTCAAGTTCGTCAATTGGGAAGCAATGGAAGAGAATCACTTGACAAATCGACGGTAATAGCTAGCTAACCCAATAAAGCTCCTTATTTCTGACACATTAGTAGGTCTTACCCAATTCTTCACTGTCTCAATCTTAGAAGGATCTACCATCACTCCATCCTTAGAAACTACATGCCCCAAGAAGGACACTGCATCTAGCCAAAACTCACACTTAGAGAACTTGGCATAAAGCTTTTTCTCCTTCAACATTTCCAATACAATTCTCAAATGCTCCTCATGTTCCTTCTTACTTTTAGAGTATATCAGGATATCATCAAAAAATACGATCACAAAGAGATCCAGATATGGCTTAAAAATCCCGTTCATCAAGCTCATGAATGCAGAAGGGGCATTCGTAAGACCAAAAGACATCACTACAAATTCGTAATGCCCATACCTGGTTCGAAAGGCAGTCTTTGGCACATCCGTTTCCCGTATTTTCAATTGATGATAACCGGATCTCAAGTTAATCTTAGAGAAGACACAAGCACCTTGTAACTGATCGAACAAGTCATCAATACGAGGAAGAGGGTACTTGTTCTTAATAGTTACCTTGTTCAGTTGTCTATAGTCTATGCACATCCGAAAACTCCCATCCTTCTTCTTCACAAACAAAACCGGAGCACCCCAAGGAGATGCACTTGGTCTAATAAAGCCTTTGCTCAACAACTCTTGAAGTTGTACCTTTAACTCTCTTAGCTCCGCGGGAGCCATTTCATAAGGGGGTATAGAAATGGGGCGAGTACCCGGTTCAAGATCAATATAGAAGTCAATATCCCTATCCGGTGGCATACCAGGAAGATCTGCAGGGAACACATCCAAAAACTCACGGACTAGCGAAACCGACTCCATCCAAGGTACTTGGGTAGTGTACGTTATCCCTGAGATGTGCCAAGAAAGCTAAACAACCCTTACTAACCATCTTCTTAGCACGAAGAAAGGACACGATACGAACCGGATTTGAAGTTTAGTCGCCCTCCCACACTAACGGGTCTGTCCCAGGCTTGGCTAAGGTCACAGTTTTAGCATTACAATCCAAGATCGCAAAATTCGGAGAAATCCAAGTCATACCCAGAATTACATCAAAGTCAACCATTTCTAAGATAAGCAAATCTACATAAGTGTTTCTCCCCAAAAAATTCACCAAACAAGACCTATATACCTTTTCAACTATCACAGACTCACCAACCGGAGTAGAAACACGAATAGGCATATCAAGTAATTCACAATGTAAATTTAGACCATTAGCAAATAAGGAAGATACATAAGAAAATGTGGATCCAGGATCAAACAATACAGAAGCCATGCAATCACAAATCAAAAGATTACCTGTGATGACAACATCAGATGCCTCCGCTTCAGATCTCCCAGGGAAAGCATAACAATGGGCCCTATCACCTGTCTGCCCGTTGCCCCTACCATGATGTGACGTAGTGGCTCCAATTTGCCCATCACTCCGGCCGTTTTGGTGACCACCATTACCTCGGCCACCTCGTCCTCCAGGATGACAGCCTCTTCCATAACCACCTCTACCTCTAACCATTGGAGGTCTGTAACTCTGTTTTGGACAATACCTCTTAATGTGTCCAGTCTCCGCACATCCATAAGTTTCTCTGGATTCAAGCATCGGTCTCTCAGAGAAGTGTTGACCGGTCTGAGGTGGACCCCCAACTACAGTTTGTAGTGAAGACTGAATTGGTCGAACTAAGTAACCTCCGGAACCCTATCCTCTAGAGTAAGAACCATTAAACTCACCCCCCTTTCGAAACCTTTTTGATGTCGATGCCATGGTGAAGTCATCTGTCTTTACTCCTTCCACCTGTATTACGAAGTCTACCACTTCCTGAAAGGATTTCGGTGTAGCCACTACCTGTAAGGCTGAAATCCGCAACTCTGACCTCAACCACTTCACAAAACGGCGAATCCGCTGTTGTGGACTGAAACAAAGTTGGGTGGCATATCAGGATAGTGCGCGAAACCTAGCCTCATAAGTAGTAACCGACATCCTACGTTGCTCTTGGCTCAAGAACTCATCTCTTTTCCTATCCCTCAAAGTTCGGGGGATATACTTCTCCATAAACAAACTAGAGAATGAGGCCCAAGTCATAGGTGGTGCCTCTATTGGTTGACACTCTACATGTGACCGCCACCACATTTTGGCGTTTCCTTGGAACTGATAAGTCACAAACTCAACGCCAAACCGTTCTACTATGCCCATCTTGTGTAGTAGCTCATGACAGTCAACCAGAAAATCGTAGGCATCCTCCGATTCAGCACCCTTGAAGACTGGAGGTTTCAATTTCAAGAACTTACTGAAAAGTTCATGCTGATCATTATTCATTATAGGCCTTGTGGTCAGACGAGGAAACGTGCCTATTTCCAATGAGGCATCCATGCGGGGAGCCATAGTGGCTGCATGTTGTACCTCCGGACCCTGAGGTGCTGGTGCAGAAAACACTGGAGGTGTCTGGCCCTGATCAGATAACCCGCTAAGATAAGCAAGAACCTGATTGATCATCTCTGGGGTAGGTTGGGGTGGCAATTCTTCATTATGCACTTGCTCATTTTCCCCTTCCTCACCCTCTCTTATCACTTCCTCAGTTGGTGGAGGAGTCACCGCCCTAGTTCCAGATGGGCTGGGTGCTTGTCCTCTTCCTCTAGAGGACGTCCTCCCACGACCTCTTCCACGGCCTCTTGCCGCTACTCCTCTTCGATCTACAGCCCCAGTGGCTGGCTCAGACGCTTCTTGTCTTTCCAGTGTCGGTGTTGGCGCAGTCGTTGCTCTAGTTCTAACCATCTGCGAAATAGAGTGAAGATGGTCAGATACCAATTTGTATCACCTAGATACCAATTGGATCCAAGTAATAGCACGAAAGAAAGAAAGAAAGAATGGAATTTTCCTAAAGTCTTATATCCTCTCAAAGAAAAGTAAAGGCGTCCCCCTACCGTTCCTTAAGACTCTACTAGACTCGTTCTTGTGTGATGAGACCAAGTTTGTCACGACCCAAAGCCGAGCCGCGACTGGCACCCACACTTACCCGCCTATGTGAGCGAACCAACCAATCTAAACCCCAACATTTCAATATAATATCAACAGAAAATAATGCGGAAGACTTAAACTCTTTAATAAAAACCAATTCATTAACTTCTAAAATTCAACATCTATTATTCCCCAAAATCTGGAAGTCATCACCACAAGAACATCTATGATCAAATTACTAAACTAGGAGTATTCTAAGAAGCTAAAACAAGTAAAAGCTAGTACATGCCGGAACTTCAAGGCATCAAGACATGAGGAAGAAGATCTAGTCCAAGCTAGAAGCATTAGCTCACCCTGAAGATCCGGTGTGACGAAGACTGGCTAGAATTTCGGTTGAGTTGAAGACGACGGCACGTTTGCTGCACTCCACAAATAACAAAGAAGAAAACATAAAAGTAGGGGGTCAGTACAAACACAAGTACTGAGTAGATATCATCGGCCAACTCAAAATAGAGAACAGTATATATCAAGTAATATCATAAATCAACTACAATACTTAACATGTATCACAACAAGTACTTTCATCATTAATAAATACCGCCAAGTTCACACATGAGGACTCAAGCCTAAATACCATACTCATTTGGGAATTAGGATCATTAGATTGAGTATATTAGCATCTTTCAAGATTCATTATCTTTATCCCCCTCGTGTCGGTACGTGACACTCCGCTCCATATACTATCCTTGTGACGGAACGTGGCACTCTGATCCTCAAATACTATCCTGGTACCGGAACGTGGCACCCGATCCATATACTATCCTGGTGTCGGAACGTGATACTCCGATCCTCATTCTATCCTGGTACCGGAACGTGGCACCCGATCCATATACTATCCTGCTGTCGGAACGTGGCACCTGATCCCCTAATCTCACCACTTTCGTTCATCAAGCCTTCTTTTATACCAAGGCATCATCATTAACAAAGTAGATTAGGGTTTCTTTTCAAGATTAGGGATTCAATAGCTTCATCATGCTTATTTATTCACAATTACATAATCATATTCATGCAACCATACAATTAAGCATATAGAAGGGTTTACAATACTACTAATACATATCATTCACTATTAAGAGTTTGCTACGAATAGTGTGAAATAAACCATAACCTACCTCCACCGAAGATTAGTGATCAAGCAAGCAATTTCCCAGAGCTTTGTTTTCTCTCTTCCTCGTTCGATCGATCCTCTCTCTCTCTCTTGTTCTTTCTATTTTTCTTATTCAAACCCTCTTTATTTTACCCTAATTAGCATATAATTAAGAATAAAAGATGGAAATAATAACCTACTAATTAACTTAAGGTTACCTCTTTTAACCCCCAAGTAATTAGACTTATTAACATTAACCCACTAATTGTATAATTAAAGCAGGAATAGTCCAAAACGTCCCTTAAAACATTTAAAGAAATCCGACCCAGACTGGGATTACGCAGCCTGTGATAGCCCGTCGTGCCTGCGACGGTCCGTCCTGCTGCTCCGTCATAGAGTTCAGAGACTCAATTTTTCTTTAAGAGTCTGTGACGGTCCGTCGTGCCCACGATGGTCCGTCCTGCCATTCCGTTACGATGTTCAGAGAGTCCATTTTAGTACCCAAATTCAGAATTTCTAAGTGTTTTGAAACGAGACCCTGCGACGGTCCGTCGTGTCCATGACGGTCCGTCGTGGGGTCCGTCGTCTCAGCCAGTTTTTGCAGAAATAAAATCTGCTGCTCAAAACGACTAAACAGGTCGTTACAGTAAGGCTCTAGACACCTTAACTCATTTTGGGGGTCTTAAAAGTTTCTTGAGCTTCAGAATTTTCCTTTCCATGAGCTTTGATGATAATGTAGTCTCTCTTCATGTGACCACTCTTTCCAAAACCATAGCAATTACACGTGCCAACTAGGCACTTACCATTATGTTTTATACAAAATTTTTGAAAAAAAAAGGCTTGTAAACATAAGAAGCACCACCTTTCCCCTCTTGGGGCTTGGGAGTAGACACCTTACTCTTGTTGACCCTTAGAGAATTAGGCGATAGTTGATTGGAAAAAATCTTCACGAAACTTGGTTTGTCTTGAACCTCAAATCTAGTATTAGAAGAATTACCATCTTCAGTTCTTGTCTTCTTCAACTCCTTACCAACTTTATTAAGATTTTGTTCCTAAATTTGTTCAGCATGAACCATAAGACAAGAAATGTCCATTACAAGATTAAACATAGCTGACGTATATTCATTAACCACCAAGTTGGAGATACCCATAAAAAATTTGTTCATCTTATTCTTAGAATGAACAAACATAGTTGGAGCATGCTTTCATAGTCGAGTGAACTTGAAGTTATGCTCCTTCATGCTCATACCCTCTTCACGAAGAATGATGAATTCTTGGATTTTACTCTCCCTTAATTCCAAGGGAAAGAACCTATCAAGCAAATCCGTCTTGAGAGCTATTCAAGTAATCCGACCTTCTCTAAACGGTCTCTTATCATTCCATTTCTCATAACAAACTTGAGACACATCGTTGAGTTGGTAGGCGGCTATCACCTTTTCCTAAGAACAAACCCCCTTTGAATCTAGTACTTTTTAGACTTAATTATTGAACCCTTGTGGGTCCTCCTCCACCTTAGAACCCTAGAAAGTAGGGGCATTCATTCTTGTGAAATCCCTAATCCTTGAAGCAGTGGTGTTAGTATTGGGGTTCACTTATGCCCTTTCATCCCTAGAAACATAGGTATCCAACACTTGAGTCAAGGTATGAATATCCACCCTTATGTCAATGTTAGACATAGACCCTTCTTCAATAGGAACATGAGGATTTTAAGGAGCTTAGGGGGATCTCCTTAATCAAATTCTCCTCCTCAGTTTTCGACCATTGTTCCTCCTTGTATCCATTGCATATAAGTACAATTAAAGGATTAGAAAATAATACTAGATAGAAATTAGACTCTTAGGCACAACTACGGAAAAAAAAGAGTGAAGTTCATAAGCATCACATATACTCTCATTCATAAGTGTGGCACGCTTCACAATTATGAATAAGAAACTACATAGACGTTCTTTAGTTAGTAACCAATCCTAAAATTAGTCAACTTCATGCTCTGAGACAAAGTTTGTAACGACACAAAGTACCCCCTAGTCGTTACCGGCGTCGTCGACCTCAAAGAAGACTAAGACTAGCCCATAGCACATCATAGGTCAAAAATGCAGAAAATTTAAAACTTTATGTAGTGAAGTGTACTTAGACTTCACACATATTATATTTATGGATTTAACATAGACTACTCGCATATGAAGTTGACATAGACTTCTCTCTTAGCATAACAAATCATATTAGAGTTGAAAGTATCATCTCCCATATAAACGATCTCCAAGAGGAAAAATTTTTGGACATCGACAATACAAGTAAAACACCCTATTATAGGCTTACATCAATTGTATCAATTAGAAAATAAAGAATAAAATTTCTAAGCACATAAACATAATAGCTAGAGTGGAACATGGAAACATCCCCGAATATGAGGACTCAAATGACTTGAGAAATGATCCATGTCTTCCTTGCAATTTGGCCACAAACTCTTCAACGGACGGAACATAAAATGTTTGGAAAGAAGAGAAAAATATAGGTTAGTACATCACAAGTACTAAGTATGGCTTCTATGCACAAAAATCATCAATGCATGAGAAAAGGACATGTTAGTCAAAATCATAATTTCTATAGACTTAACTCAACATGCATAGATAATAAATATAGTAAGTCAATTAAACATACTATCAACCCAACACGTAGACCCCATAAGAAATATTTATGGAATGCAAAAAATAGAATCCCATAACCCTATCCAAAGATAAGTATCATATTAAGCAACCCACTTCTTAGTTTAAACGTATTCTCATAATTCACCATGATACGCTTAATACATCAATACTACTTATAGATTATCAACATAATCATAATCATAATTATAATTATAAAATAACACTATTAGAACCATCCTTAGGATCCCACTTTTGTATTGTGTAAGAGAGGTCACATACCCTCCCTCACACTATATAGTAACCTCTAAGACAACTCTAATAAGAGTTGTTATACTTAACTTGTTCATTTACTTTTTACTTTAGGGAAAGAAGTTCAATAACCGCCATGAAACCATGTGAGCTACATGGAATCTGGTTTACTACCCCAACACCAAAAAGAGAGGGTTAACACTTGCCTAAGGTGTAACCTTTTGTACATCGCGCTATCTAGGTGGATCCACTAAGCTAGAGTCCTATGTAGGTACATAGATACGGGCTAAGGAGATTCTTGCTAGGAACGCTAACTTTCTAACATGGGAGTTCCAACTAATGAGAAAACATATAACTTGGGAATCCTAAATTATTACCATGAGGAAACCCATCTTGGGGTTCGGACTTAATAAACGTGAGACCTCAATTTCATTTACATGACCTTTCAGTGCTAAGAATATGTTCCCGTTATTAATCATTTTGTTTCATCATACAGGTTCACATTGGTCCCTCCTAGACCATTATGTAAACATCTTATCATATTAGCTCATAGGTCATCACAAGTGAGAAAAATCTTTTCACTTTATACACCACTTCACAAGTGAGTAAACCTTTTAACTTAACATTTTATTAAAATCATGAGAAACTACTTCCAATAATATAATAGTCGTATTATAACTTACATATATAATTCATTTCTAATTTAATGTCTTAGGTTTAAGTATGAGAAATACCTAGCATCAACATCACAACAATAAATTAGACATAGAAACATCACTATTATGTTACTCATTATTCACAATTGAATCAAAGAAGAACCAATCAACGCACCTCGTTTCTCTTTTAAAGAACCTTGATACTTCCATTACAAAGAATACATAACAAATTACATTAAAAAAAGAAGGTAAATTCAACAAGAAATTACATATTTAGCAACAATGTAGTCAATCTACATGTTCATATTCTTCACAACTCACCATATCAATTGAAGGTTTTCATGATGTTTGGGAAATAACATGGGTCTAGGTAGAACTCATAGTAAATAATAAATTAACCAAACAATAGCTCATCATAATTCAATAGAATTGATTCACTATTTTATTTTTCAAAGAACACCAACGGGAGAAGAAAAATCTTAGTTTTGGGGAATTTAGAAATCATCTTTTGGAGGGACCTCTTGGGGAAAACAATCCCAAGATTTAAATAAATAATACGTAAATTATGAGTAGCCACGAAATTTGAGTTGAACCATTGAGGATTTGGTCTTATTCTTCAACCTTCAAAGCTTCTTCAATGGATGATGAATAGAGAGAGAAAGTAGAAAGAGGTGAGACCTTTCGGGTTTTGACTTGTGGATTTGGTTTTTGTGGGAAATTAGGGTTATAAAGTGGTTGAAAATCAATATGTGAACCTACCCTAAAATACTCAAAAGACCCCTCACTTAAGTTTACCTTTTAATGAAGTCAAACTGGAATTCGAAATTTCATATTTTCGTGGGCAAACAAGTCAGCGTCGCGATGTTTTTCCCACTGAATTTAAAAAAATAATTTTTAAACCATACGAGTCTACGAGTCGTCCCAATTCCGCGACATGGACTAGCTCACTCGATGACATATTGCTTTCTTCATATTGGTGGCTTGCTCGGCCAAATATGGTGTCCCTTCATGGATTCTAGGGCGATGCTTGGGGGGTCGAACCTGGACATTTCATCCTATATACTCATTTTACCTCTTTAACGTCTTTTTACAAATATTAGGATTCATATGACACTCCGAAACCTTCAAAAGACCAATGGATGTTTACTAGTGTAACTTGTACTAGTTTGCGGATGATAAGATCTTTTCTTAACGTTTGGTTCTATAACATCGTAATTAAAATTAATACTATACTTTTAGGTCTAGAATATCATTATTAAACATATGAGTATTCATCATAGGTCATGGAAATTTTGGGGTGTGACACAAACAAGGCATTAACCACAACACACGACATAGACGCATATAAGCACACAAACGACTAGTCTTCAAACGTCTTGAACGTTCTTAGACGTTTGACCTCAAAACACTACCAAACTTTAAACGTTGCCTCAATACACAATTATAGACAACTTTAAAACCTCAATACACAAAAGGTATTCTCTAGCTTCACCTAATTCATTTTAGAGGTGTTACAATCTCCTCCACGTAAACAACATTCATCCTTGAATCACACATGCTTCATTTAAAAAAACATTGAAGAGAGAATGAACTCAAAATGGCATAACATAATCATGCAAAACAATTTTCAACACACATAGGTAGGAGACACACCAATTACAGATAATAAAGACGCACTAGGTTGAACTGGATCCAAGCATGAGTGTGATGACGTTCTAAAGTCCTAAAATGGTTTATAATGATATCCTTAGGCAGTGTATAAATTTTGATGACATTTTGAGGCAAAAAATCCAAGAACATTCATGAAATTCGGAAGGGGTTCCTCAGAATGAGCTTGTAAGGGCTTATGTGTTTTGGAAAGTTTTACGTGTTTAGTTTGGTTGAAATTGATATGGGATGTGTTCCACCCTCAAGATGAGCTAGGTTGTACTAGAGACTAACAATTAAGTCATGATGTTTTCAAGTCATAAAATGTTTAATAATGGTGTTCGAAAGCACTATATAAAGTTGGGATGTTTTTGGAGGTCAAACGTCTTAAAAGATCGGACACTAGTAAGAATTAAGCTAGTGTGTCCCAGTGTTTTGTGTTGATAATTTGTGGGATGGTTTGAAGATTAGGTTCAGTAACTAGGGTTCCTACGCGTAGAGTGATGTACAAAGGGTCAAAACGTACGAGAATGATACCCCGGGGATCATCAAAAAGGTCCCTGAGGAGGACCCCAACATGGGCCAGTGAAGCTGCCAAGCAGCCAAGATTTGGCATTCTGCTTCGCTACGCGCCACTATCACAAAGTAGGCAAAAGTCTTTCCTTGTGATGTGGGGCTTTCACGAACCATTCTGTCCAAGAGTTTTCAAATAAATAAGATTTGAAAGTGTCTCCGCGACGCACAGTAATGTCCCAGTTTTTGTTGCATCATTTTAAAGTCCAATTGGAGTTGGTTTATTTGCCGAATAAATGTAGGGGTCTTTTGGGTAATTTAGGGGTGAATCATGTACGTTTATAAGACCTATTTAAACCCCTAAACTCATCAATAAAATCTTAAACTCTCATCGCATAACAAAACCTCTCCATTCACTCTCTCCAAAACTTCGTTGTCGAAGATTTGAAGATCGAAGGAAGAAGATAGAATTTCTCAAGTTTTCTCCATCAATAGAATTTCTCAAGTTTTCTCCATCAATTTTTTGGTCTTTTAATCATAATTAAGGTATGTTTATTCTTCCTTGATATAATATTCTTCAAGGAGTCGATTCCAATGATTTGTTGACAGATTATCAAACAGATTAATTTTCTAATTTCATGATCTATCCATGTGTTCTTGCATTAAACGTTTATAAGCATTGAATATTAATTGATTTGTTTATTATTTGATGATTTTAACTCGATTAACCTATGAACCCATGTTTTTGACTACTTTATGGGTTACTTAATATTGACTTAACACTTAAGAATTCTAGTGTAGTATCCTATGGGGTATCGATTGATGTAATTATTATATTGAATTTATATAGAGGTTTTTTTTAGATTAATAAAACTATATTTAATTGACCTATTTTCATTGAGTATGATAATTTTTACATTGATTTGATGTTCATGGTCATTGGTAAGGGTCTTATGGTATTGAATTGGATAATTTAGAATTGAATTGAGGTGTTAAGGATTGTTGGTGGTACGCTGCCCTAAATCCCTTGATTTTATGTTATATAGACTTCATTTATATTGTGATTGGTATGGTCCAATTATAAATGCGGTGTTATGTACTTTACTTGTAATTGATGTGGCCTTGTTGGTTTTACTCTATGTATTATAATGATCATGACCTTGTCGGCAACTACTTGAAGTATTGTGATTCGTGTATTTGTTTGTGTGAAGTATGACAATATCTACCTACATGATAAGTAATGTAAAAGTATGTGTTATCTATAGATGTTATTAGGTGATCATGTTAGACTATAACTATGGCTTAGGTGTATAGTCTTAGGTTTGATGCTTTGTTATTCCTACTTGACTATATGAGTCTATGTTGGTCATATTGATGATGATATGATAGGATATACGTCAAAACTTGAACCTAGAGGTAAGTTTAGGAATGTTGAAGTCGAAATCCATTATGATATCCTTCAAAGTAAAGGATTGAGAGACTTAAGGTTGATTGGATGAAATGGCACCATATCAAACCTTAGAAAATTCATCATGAGCTTCTTGTCTCCATTGTAAGGTAACCATGTGGGACCTCTTCTGTCGGGTAAATGTGATTGGGGTTATGAACATGATATGGAACCCCTTTATATGAACCTTAAATGTGAATTACTCTATGAGAATAAAGGATAACACCGAGTGACTATGGTAAGAGGAGTAGTTCTAGTTAAAGAATGAGAATAGAGTATAAAACATGCCCTTTATATTTACTAACCATGTCCCTACAAGGGATGTGTCTATGTTCTACTATTTGCAAGTAGAACACCCGTATCGGAGAAGTTTAGGCCTACGGATTACATATCTTGCTATAATTGTCTATGTCGTTTATTGCATATTCTCATCAAATGGGATACTTACTAGCATTAGAGAAGTTCTATGAAGATTAGGTGGAGGAATGGGACGCTATCTATAAATTGCACAATAAACTTTGAAGACGTTCGTTAGAGTCCCTACGTCTTGTCAAATACCATTATTTGAATGTCTTTATGTGATGAATAAGTCCTAAATGAACTAATGAATAGAATAAATTGAGTAAGGAAGTATGTTAAATGAATGAGAACTTATGTAGAGTAGTTAAGGGTTGACTAGTTAAGGTGTAAATGGGGCATATGAGTGTTCCCTCAATATCTTACCTAGATAATTACTAAGGATGACTCTAGTTAGGGAAGATGGTTTAATATGAAGACATGATCTAAACTTAGGCTTTCTTAAAGATTACTTAGGTAATCTTGAAGAGTTCAATCATAGACGTTATCTTCTTTATTTACTCAAGTAAGTCTTTTAATAGCCTTTGGGAAGAGAATCTCATATTATCTATATGTTGTCGTGTTAAGTGAGAATGATTGAATCACAGGTAGTGTATAGGATCCCTTAAGTGTGTGTGTAAGGGATTGTATGGGCATTCACTTCACAACTCACTCAAGTGAGACTTAGGGTCACCTTTGGTATAGGGTTCTCATGTCGAAGTGTATGATGTCTTGTAAGTGTGTATGTGTCTTATTATTGTAAGTCTTGACAATCATTTAATATGCTTAGAGAGTTTGTATGGGAGATTTATCTTTGTGTAACATAGGTGAGTCTTAGGATAGCGTTTAGTGGGATGATTACATTCTATAAAGTGTCTAAAGCAGAAATACGCAACTTCAGTGTAACAGTGAAGGAATTCACTTTACAGTGTGTTGAGGTCATTGTAATGTGTCTCTTAAAAATGTGATAATTGTTCTAACAGATTTCTTATGTTCTCGAAGTTGTTAAATGTTTTTCTTATGATTATATTATGATATTTAAATGAAAATGATGTATATTTCCATTAAATTTGTGTATTGTTTTTTTATGCATTACGCCATACTTAGATGTGGTTGTACTACTTACATACTTTTATCTATCTCTATTGTTATTGGTAGGAAACGAGTATTAAGGAAGCAACACTTAGAATGTATTATCGTTAAAAAGAAGTTTAAGAATGTCCTCATTTGACTCGAGGTTATAGAAGTTTTTTATGTTTCTTATTGAAGTATCGTAATAGACTATGTATTTATTCATTCGTATTGAATAGGTCATGTGCCAAGTATTCTCGTGTCTAAGATTGATGAGATTGAGACTTAGTATTTCCTATAGTTTTATATGAAGATATTTTAAAGATTATGAAATGTTTTGTGAAAAGTTTAAATTCCACACAACTTTTGACTATTTTTATGTGATGAAGGCTATTTAACGGCTTGTACAAGACCTCCGACAGGTCAAGTACGCCAGTTGCAATCCATAATTGACCCTAAATTCTAGGGGGGGAACTCTCAGGTCGTGAAAAGCATAGTATCAGGGCTTAGGTTTTTAAAGTAGTTTTTAGGAATCGAAAAGTCTCATCTAGTAACGTCTAGTAGAGTCTTGACCATCGGTGTCTGTCGCGACACATCTATTTTAAAGAGGATATAGGACGATAGAGTTTCTCTTTTTTTCTACTCCTATGTTGTGCCATAGAGTAAAAGTTAATAAGTAGTCTTTCTTAGAATTTTCCTTGTGTTTTGTAAGAAGACGAATTCGAGGAGTAAACCACCTAGGAGAGTTTAAGGGAATGAGGTGCGTGTGGAGATTCCTCCTTAAGTTGAGATATTTCCTCAAGGTGCTCATGGTGCTCAAGTGCCTCCCCAAGATGATAAAGTCCTTGTTGTGGCAAAATGTTAGGATGTACCGTAGTTGAGTATTAGAGATATTAGAGAAGCTTTGCTTGCTTTAGCATGATCTAGGAATACTCAAGTGAATTTGAGTATGGTGCCTAAGGTAAATGTTATGCAGAGCACTATAAACTCTAGATTTAAAGACTTTGTGAGGATGAATCCTCCTATATTTCTTATCTCTAAGGTGCGAGAGGATATCAAAGATTTCCTTGATGGTGTGTACAAGGTGTTGAGTGTTATAAGTGTTACATCTAGGAAGAAGGTGGAGTTGGCATCATATCAATTGAGAGATGTTTCTCAAATACGATACACTTAATAGAAGGATAATAGGCTGGAGGAGTTGGGTCCTATTGAGTGGGTAGAATTTAAGGAGGCTTTTCTAGGTAAGTACTTTCCCCTTGAGAGGAGGGAAGTTAACGTAGAGGAGTTTATCAATCTCAAGCAAGGCAATATGAGTGCTGAGGAATACTCTTTAAGGTTCTCAATATTATCTAGATACGCCCCATCCCTTGTGTCTAATCCAAGGGATGAGATGAGTCATTTTTTGACCGGGGTCACCGACTTTGATGGAGCAAAGCAGTACGATGATGCTACATGATGATATGACCCTAGCTAGACTGATGGTGTATGCAAAATCAATTGAAGCAACTAAACATGGAAGGATTGTTTGAAACTTGAAAAGGAGTGGTTCAATTAATCAAGGTCAACCTAAATTTAATAAGAGGGCTCAAACACAATAAGAACCTAGGAGTGCTAAGGTTATATTGAAGAAAGGAGGTGGTTCTCAAAAAGTCAAGCCTACATGTGTCACTTGTGGAAAGAGGCATCATCGTGAGTGTCTAAAGGGTACCGGGTGTTTCTATGGTTGTGGTAAATAAGAAAAAAAATGAGATATTTTCCTACCATTTCTTCTACAGGAAGAGAGAGTAAACAAGCAGGTTCTAATGCTCCAAATAATGATGTTCCGAAGGCGAAGGCTCGTGTTTATTCACAACGGACTAGAGGAGATAAGTTGGATGAGAGTGATGATGATGTTTGTAAGTCCTTGCATTATTTTAGTTATATAAGTTCATTCTATGTGGGGAGGTATACTTAGTAGATTAGAATAGTATGTCCTAGAATGCATGTTGCATGTGCATGGTGTTTAAGTTTTTTAATCAAATTCAATTTCATTAACTTCTTGCCTTTTGTATTTTATGAAACCATGATTATGTAGTAAGATATGTGTATATGATTTTACCTTTCATATTATCATCTTTCCATAATGAATTTCCTAAAATTTGTATTTTTGAATAATTTGGTCAATTCATTGTACTGCTTGGATTGCTCACTATGTCATGTTGCCAAAGTTAGCTAATTCACTTTTTTTATCTAAAATTTTTGTAATGTGCTTAGAAGTGACATAAAATAAATATGTAACCCTACCCTAAAATACCCAAAATACCCATCACTTAAATGTACCTTCTAATGAAGTCAAACTTTATTTCTAAATTTCATATTTTCAAGGGCAAAAAAGTCAGCGTAGCAAAGCTATTCCCGCTAAATTTCCAAAATTAATTTTTGAACCAGAAGAGTCCGCGATGTGACGATTCATAGACCAATGTTTTTGCATTTGGTGTGCCAAGTCCACGACATGGACTGTCTCTTTCGATGAGCAATTGGTTGCTTCATATCGGTCGTATGGGCTATAAGATGTTTTTCTCAACCTCTTCCCTTATATTTATAGGATAGTAATACAAAGAGGACACCTCATATAATGGAGGAGGGAGGTATAGCTAATGAACGGATCCCTCCCCATCGTGAGAAAGTCCTTATAGTTGTCCAAGAGAAAGTTAATGAGGATGTTCCCGCTCATATGCCCCAAGACCCTTAAGGACATCAAGTTCCATAAATGCACTATTTGCGCCAAGGTCCTCAAGCTCCCCAAGTTGAAGGGTATATCAGTAATGAAGAGATAAGGTTTCCCTTATGGATTTGACCTTACTCATGATGACTCAAACTCATGTTGCCACTAATAACTTGCCTTCCAAAGCTAACCAAGGAGGTGGACCTCAACCCAATACAAGTACTTCCGCTTCTAGGATTTTGGATTTCATGAGGATAAACCGTTGTACTTTTCATGGTACTAAGGTGGATGAAGATCCCCGAAGCTTTGTAGATGAGGTATTTGAGGTGGTGTATAATATGGGTGTGACTCCTAGAGAGAAAGCGGAATTAGCCTCTTATCAACTAAAATATGTGGCGCATGTGTGGTTTGAGAAATGGAGATGGTTAGGTTGATTGGGATGTTTTCAATGCGGATTTTCTAAATAGGTTCTTCCCCTTAGAGTGGAGGGACATGAAGATGGTGGTGTTCGTGAATATTCAACAAGGGGGAATGAGTTTTAGAGTGGAGGGCCAAGAAGATGGTGGAGTTCGTGAATCTTCAACAAGGGGGAACGAGTGTTAAAGAGTACTCTCTCACATTCACCTAACTCTGTAAGTAAGCCCCAACCATACTAGCCAACCCTATGTATAGGATGAAGAAATTTGTGATGGGGGTGTCTAGCTTGGTGGAAAAAGATTGTCGTATGGCAATTATTCTTAATTATTTGGATATCTCTAGGTTCATGATGTATGGCAAACAAATTGAGCAGTAGAAATAGAGGGAGAGGAATAGAGATGGGAACAGGTCTAGGGTTGATGAACCTAGTAAAACAAAACCTAAGAAGAGGTTCTATCATCAAAAGACTTCCATTGGGAACAAGGATAGGATTTCCAACCAATGTCTCAAAGAGGTGGTGATAAATTTGAGAGATTTAGATTTGCTACTTGTGGGAAGCAATACTTGGGTTAGTGTCTTGACGGAACGGATGGTTGTTTTTGGTGTGGTAATAAGGGTCACAAGATGATGGACTGTCCTAAATTCATACAAAAAGTGAAAGAGGTCAACAAAGCCCCTCAAGGTGGTCTAGATCCAAATTCTCCTAAGAGGAATTGTTTCTTTACACTCGCGACTTATTAAGGAGTTAATCCATACTAGAAGCTCCGATGAGTGTTATGTCATTTTGGTTATTATGTTTATGTTATATTATGAGTAGGTATCATCTTATATCTCTTAGTTTCATGCCTTCATGTTAGATTACTTGAATGAAGAATTCTTGAATTTTGAACATGCTTCACTATTAGGATATTGGCATTCACTATAAAGAATTTCAAAATTTGACTTAATTGGTTTTTCATCAATAATCGTTTCAATGTGTGTCGATATGATGTATATGAGCACGCCTAATGTTGAATAGGGTATTTCCTCCATATATGAAGATATGAGAATGTGTTTTAACATGTGAAATTAATTCCTAAAAAGTCGCATGTGTTGCTGGTAAAATGCTTATCAATATGTAGTTTGTTTTCCTTGTGAGTTTTATGAATTCACTATGAATGTTTTAAATTGATTATATTTGTAATATTCTTATATTTTAGTCCTTTATGTCCTTAAAATGTGAAGTGTCATTAGAGGAAGAATGTTATCCCAAGTGGGGAGAACGTAACACCCTAAAACGAACTAGGTTGAAATAGAAACAAGCATGAATGTGATGAGTTTATATAGTTATAAAATGGTTTATAATGATGTCCTTAGGCATTGTATAAAGTTTGTTGATGTTTGGAGGTCAAACGTCCAAGAACGTTCATGACATTCGGAAGGTGTGCCTTAGAATGTGCTTGTATATCCTTATGTGAATTTTTGTAAATTTTACGTGTTATTTTTTGCTGAAATTGATGTGGAATGATCGTAGTACTTGGATTAATAATTATAGGGGTTTAAAATCATGGTATGACTCTACCTAGGACCCATGAGGGACCCAGGAGAGGACCAAATGTTAGCCAGAATCTGCAAATATCGGGCAGTCTACGACATTGTCACCTACGGACCGTAGTGCAGGGGACGCACCGTCTTTGTGTTGACTAGTTCCACATTTATTGGAATATTAGACCCCAAATAACTATCCTCTAATGCAAACGACTCGCTAGTAGGATGGGCGGTCGATCAAATGACGCCCAGTGGCTAGGGCCGTCGTTTGCCATCTGCAAAAGCTGGTCAAAAATCATCCTAGCTTGGGGTGTTTTAATAGGTTCACCCCTAGTATTTTATGTACCTTGGATAATTATTTTATGGGTTTTAAGGTGTTTTAAGTTATTTTTAAGTCCTAAACCTAGAAAAGACCCCTTATTTCCAATTTTTAAAACACTCTCTCAATAAAGAACTATCTCAAAACTAGATTCCAGCTTGAAGTCAAGGAAGGGCTAGGAAGGGTAGTTTTTGACGTTTTATTAATCAAAACATCGTGGGTTTCTACTATTTGAGGTATGTTAGTCATCCTTGAACCTTATATCATTCAAGGAGCCACATCAACTAGATTGCAAAAAGGGGTCAAACTATGAAACTTCTTTATTTTTTGACTCTGAATATGGGTCCTAGCATGATTAAGTCTTAATGATTAAAATGAGCTGCTCCTAGTGTTAAATGGTGATTTTAATATCAAAACTTCAATGAAACCATCTTTATGCTTTTAATAACCTTTTAGCTTATGAAATGGGTTTATTGAGAATGATTGTAAGTTGTTAGTATTATGGTTTTCTTATGTTGTATTGTGATTTACATACTACCCTAGGGGATATTTGTTTTGATGAATTATTGGAGTAATTGTGAATAGTGGTGAAAGTTTTGATGAATGGTAAGTTTGTTATGTTGTCCAGTTCTTATCATGAAATGCTTTTGAGTGGTATGGCGCACCATTGGTGCGGTGTTTACTTGAATTATATGAATATATATATGAATGTGTGTGTTGTGAATATGTCCAAGAAGGCATAGAATGTGAAGTAAAGTAATGATAATGTTCATGTTCATGTTGATATGCATTATGAAGCTTGGATTGCATACTTTGTGTAGAATATGTCTAAATCAAGTATGTCAATGTGTAAAGCATGCTATTTTGTGAAATGTGATGAATGAAGAATTAAACATATTTATAAGTCAATGTCATGATAATGGTTATTATGTGGAAAGGTGTGCTTTCTTGTACACACTCACACACACATGAAATGAATGAATGAACTAATGAATTTATCTTACTTAATGTGTAATGTTAAAAAATAATGAGTTATTATGTGATGTTAATAAATTTATCTTACTTAATGTGTAATGTTAAAAAAAATGTTAAGGTTATGTCTTATTTGATCAAATTTATGAATGATAAATGTAGTGTTCCTAAGGTCATGGAATCCTCAATGAGCACATTGTTGGAGTATTAGTATGGGATGCAACTTTCACATTGCACTTTGTGCAAGTTGTAAGTCCACATGGGGGAAGGGTGCTTTTATCAAGTTCCTTAAATGTAAGTATGTTTTCAAATATCTAGTCATGGAGTGTAACTTGTTACCAGTACGAAGTAAGCCTATAATGGGTAGACTTGATGATAACCTAGATGTGCATCGAAGACATTGTATGGGTTGTTCGTTCATGTCTTACCTTAGTGAGTCTTAGGATAACCTTCCTTAGGCAACTTCTAAGGAAATGCGTCCACTGCGAGTTGAAGGTTTAGTTCACTATAAAGTGTAGATTTTACTGTAGTGTTTCCTTAAGTTCACTTAAATGTGGTTTTTGGCACTAATATTATGGAAGTCTTATTAAATGTGCTAAATGATAATTTATAGGTTGATTTACTTCTATATTCATGAAGGTGTTTACATATTTGGCATGAAAACTTATCTTTTGCATGATTTTGCATGATCTCATACTTAGTACAATGTTTGTACTAACCCCAAACTTTTCTATACTCTATAAGTAAAGGTTGGATGCTAGTAAAAGGTTGAAGGAAAACTTGAAAATCGACTCTTTCAAGACTAAGTATGAACTCATATATTTGTGGGCATAGTCTTTATTTCTTTTGTTCTTGTATAAGACTTATTATGCAGTTCCTTTCATTGTAAAAGGTCGTGTCTCTTACATACTTAAGTCGTGTATTTAAGTTATCTTGTGACGACAAAACTACCTTTTAGTATTTATCAAATACATTTTCTTATTATTATTTTTTCGTGAAATGTTTTAATTCCGCACTACTTTTCATTTCTAATGTAGTTAATGATGGAAAAAGGCTTGTGCAAGACTTCATAAAGGTCAAGTATGCAATTATCCCGACCCAAAGGTTGTCCAATCTTCTACGTGGTACCTTCAGGATGTGATAAAGATACTCAAAACACAAAAAGAAGATAGAAACAACTTCTACATCTCATCATGAAATAAGAATCACATTCTTCATTTCATTTAGGAAGAAATACTTCTCTACACATTATAATCATCATATATATTATCTCTAAGCACATTATAACCCTTTCTCATGAAAAGACAATTTAGCTAAATTTTCAAATCCATTAAAGTGAAATACTAAATTCCTTATAGAACTCAATACTTGTAACTCAAGAATTTCAATGATACTGCTATTTTCAGGAATGCTCAACTCAGAGGGTTCATACTAAAATTTGAGCAAGAACTAATTAACTCAAGGACTTAAAGATACTTCTTATCTGATGAACGCATGACTTATAGGATTAATGCGGAGGTATGGATATGAAGTAGTCAAGTCAAGGACTTCATTGGTAACATGTGATAATCTCATGATTATGAATATAATCGTAAAAGGATTATGGAGTCAATAATCAAAACTTAGAAATTGAAGACACTAATCCTCTAAAAGATACACAGGTCATGCAGAATTATATGTCATGAACTACTCGACATCAAGGGTATGAATATGAATATGGAACTCATGTATCTGACTCTTCTAATTATCATACTTACTTCTTTAAGACTTAGTTAAAATTGATTGTGGATCTAAAAAGATTCATATTAAGATCAATGAATTTCTTGAACTCTACTCTTTACTTGCTCGTGATTGTGAATTATGAATTCATGAGTTATGGTTCATGGTATCAAGGGTCTCATGATGATAAATTAGACTCATGAATGCATTGTTCTTATTCTCATACTCCATTATTCGTATCTGAAGAAAACTTATTCTATGTTCTAGAAGACACCTCAAAAGGACTTTATCAAAATGTTAGAATGAACCCTCTACTCTTAACTATGAACTCTACCTTGAATTTAAATAATGTTTTCAAGATTATGATTTATATTATGAATTATTTTTAGGTTTTAGAAGTAATTTAGAATAGCTAGAATCAATACAATGTGTTAATAAACTTAAGAAGAACATAATTGGGCTAAACAATAAAAACAACTTGGGGCGGATGGACCTGGTGCACTGCTGGTGCGCCGCCCCCGCATCCATGGCGCTACGGGAGGGTGTCACACTAGCATCTCTCGGGAAAAACTTACAAACCTTATCCCTCATTTTCCGACCTTAAGTTCATTAATTTCTATTCTTTTTGTCAATATATCTTTAGATTCAGCTATTAACAACATATACACAAGAATTTTACTCATGGTTACTCTAATAAGACAATAAGAAAGTGCAGATACGTCGACGTTTTGTAAATGTCATATAATGATGTTCAAATATCACAAATTTATTTGCCAAATATTATTTTACATTTGTATCAAATGTCATAAATTTTACTGTCGGGTTCTTTTGCGACATTGATGGAATTGTCGAGAAGAATTTGTGACATCTAGGTAAATGTTGAAAAATATTTGTGTCATTTACTTAACAACATATATGTAAAGGTTGGTATGATTATTACGATATTTATTTTTTAAAATTTATATTAATGTTGATAATAAATATATGACATTTATTTTTGACATTCAGGTGAACGTCAGCGTCAGATATATATGACATTTATTTTTGATCATTAGGTAAATTTCAGCATGAGATATATGACATTTATTTTGGCCACTTACGTTAATGTCAGGATGAAATAGAAAAGAAAATTTATTTTTGACATTTAAGTAAATTTTGATATGAGATATATGTCATTTATAAAATGTGTAACGACCTGTTTAGTCGTTTTGAGCAGCAGATTTTATTTCTGGAAAACTGGCTAAAACGACGGACCCCACGACGGACCGTCATGGGCACGACAGACCGTCGCAGGGTCTCGTTTCAAAACACTTAGAAATTCTGAAATTTGGATACTGAAATCGACTCTCTGAACTTCGTGACGGAATGGCAGGATGGACCGTCGTGGGCACGACGGACCGTCACAGACTCTTTGGTGGAAATTGAGTCTCTGAACTTTGCGACGACCTGTAGGACGGACCGTCGCAGGCACGACAGGCCGTCACAGGTTGCGTAATCCCAGTCTGGGTCGGATTTCTGGTTAAGTTTTAAAGGGGCGTTTTGGACTATTCCTACTATAATTATAAATTTCGTGGGTTAGTATTAATAACTCAATTTTTAGGGGGTTAAAAGAGGTAACCTTGAGTTAATAAGTGGGTCATTATTGTCATCTTTTATACTTAATTATATGCTAATTAGGGTAAAAGAAAGAGGGTTTGAATAAGAAAAATAGAAAGAACAAAGAGAGGGGAAGAGAAACAAATTGAGAGAGGAGAAACGAGAAGAAGAACAAAGCTTTGGGAAATTGCTTACTTGATCACGAATCTTCGGTGGAAGTAGGTTATGGTTTATGCTATTCGTAGTAAACTCTTAATAGCGAATGATATGTATTGGGTGGTTTTATAAAGTCTTCTATATGCTTAATTGTGTGCTTCCATGATGTGATTATATAATTGTGATGAATTAGCATGATGAGGCTATTGAATCTTGAATCCTAAATTTATATTGGTTAATGATGATGCCTTGGTATAAAAGAAGGCTTGATGAACTAAAGTATTGAGATTGATGATGCCTTGTTCTAAAAGAAGGCTTGATGAACTAAGGTATTGAGGTAAGAGGATCGGGTGTCACGTTCCGACATCAGGATAGTATATGGATCGGAGTGTCATGTTCCGACACAAGGATAGTATATGGATCGGAGTGTCACGTTCCGAGACCAGGATAGTATATGGATCGGGTGTCACGTTCCGACAGCAGGATAGTATATGGATCGGAGTGTCACGTTTCGACACCAGGATAGTATATGGATCGGAGTGTCACGTTCCGACCCCAGGGTAGTATATGGATCGGAGTGTCACGTTCCGACACCAGTATAGTACATGGATCGGAGTGTCATGTTCCGATACCAGGATAGTATATGAATCGGGTGTCACGTTCCGGCATCAGGATAGTATATGGATCGGGTGTCACGTTTCGGCACCAGGATAGTATATGGATCGGAGTGTCACGTTCCGACACCAGGATAGTAGTAGTGGAGCGGAGTGTCACGTACCGACACAAGAGGAATAAAGATAATGAATCTTGAATTATGATAATATACTAAATCTAAAGAACTAATTCCCAAATTAGTATGATGGGGAGGTTTGAGTCCTCATTGATGTGCTTGGTGTTGTGACTAAGGGTTATGGAAATTGTTGTGGTCGCCTATTAAGAATATTAGTTGCTTTTATGTTATTATTGATATATACTGTTTTCTATTTTGAGTTGGCCGATGATACCTACTCAGTACTTTTGCCTTGTACTGACCCCTACTTGTATTTGTCTTTCTTTGTTAATTGTGGAGTGCAGCAAACGTACCGTTGTCACGACCCAAATCGGGGACGCGACTGGCACCCACATTTACCCTCCTATGTGAGCGAACCAACCCATCTAAACCTTAACATTTCAAGATATATCAACAGAAATATAATGCGGAAGACTTAAACTCATTACTAAAACAATTCAAATCTATTATTATTATCCCCAAAATCAGGAAGTCATCATCACAAGAACATCTATGATCAAATTACTAACTAGAATGTCTAAAAAGCAAAAAAATACATAAGAAGCTAGTCCATGCCGGATGTCAAGACATCAAGACTTGAAGAAGAAGATCCAGTCCAAGCTAGACGCATTAGCTCACCCTGAATTTCCGAAGGTAGTGAAGACTGGCTAGATCTACTGTTGAGTTGAAGTTGACGGAACGTTTGCTGCATTCCACGAATAACAAAGAAGAAAACATAAAAGTAGGGGGTTAGTACAACCACAGGTACTTAGTAGATATCATCGGCCAACTCAAAATAGAAAACAGTATATATTAGTTAATATCATAAATCAACTATAAACTCAACATGTAACAACAACAAGTACTATAATCATCAATAAGTACCATCAAGTTCATCCATGAGGGCTCAAGCCTCAATACCATACTCATTTGGGAATTAAGTTCATTATGTTGAGTATATTATCATCTTTCAAGATTCATTATCTTTCTTCCTCTTGTGTCGGTACGTGACACTCCGATCCCCTACCACTATGTGTCGGTACGTGACACTCCGATCCCCTAATTCTACGTGTTGGTTCGTGACACCCGATCCCCTATATGTGTCGGTACGTGACACTCCGATCCCCTATATGTGTCGGTACGTGACACTCCGATCCCCTAATTCTACGTGTCGGTTCGTGACACCCGTCCCACTAATACTATGTGTCGGAACGTGACACTCCGATCCCCTATATGTGGCGGTACCTGACACTCCGATCCCCTATATGCTATGTGTCGGAACGTGACACTCCGATCCACTAATGCTATGTGTCGGAACGTGACACTCCGATCCACTACCTCATTCTATCAGTTCATCAAGCCTTCTCTATATCAAGGCATCATCAATCCCATTACTTTAATTCATCAAGCCTTCGTTTATATCAAGGCATACTCATTAACAACATAGATTAAAGTTTCTTTCAATATTTGGGATTCAATGGTTTTCGTCATGCTTGTTTTATCAAAATCACATAATCATATTCATGCAAGCTTACAATTATGCATATAGACAGATTTACAATACCACCAATACATATCATTCACTATTAAGAGTTCACTACGAATATCGTAAAAGAACCATAACCTACCTCCACCGAAGACTAGTGATCAGGCAAGAATTTCCCAATGCTTTGTTCTGCTTCTCGTTTCTCCTCTCCCAATTCGATCGACTCCTCTCTTTCTCTCTTGTTCTTTCTGTTTTCTTTTATTCAAACCCTCTTTCTTTTACCCTAATTAACATATAATTAAGTGTAAAAGAGGACAATAGAACCCACTAATTAACTTAAAGTTACCTCTTTTTACCCCCAAGTAATTAGACTTATTAATATTAACCCTCTAACATTATAATTAAGGAAAGAATAGTCCAAAGCGTCCCTTAAAACTTAACCAGAAATCCGACTCCAACAGGGATTATGCAACATGTGACGGCCCGTCGTGCCTGCGACGGTCCGTCATACAGGTCGTCGCAACATCTAGAACTCCATTTTTCACTAAGGAGTCTGTGACGGTCCGTCACACCTGTGACGGTCCGTCCTGCAAGTCCGTTACGAAGTTCAGAGAGTCGATTTTCAGTACCCAATTTCAGAATTTCTAAGTATATTGAAACGAGACCCTGCGACGGTCCGTCGTGCCTGTGACGGTCCGTCGTGGGGTCCGTCGTTTCAGCCAATTTTCCAGAAATAAAATCTGCTGCTCAAAACGACTAAACAGGTCGTTACAACCGTCGTCTTCAACTTAACCGCAACTTTAGCCAGTCTTCATCAAGCCAGATTTCAGGGTGAGCTATTGCTTCTAGCTTGGACTGGATCTTTCTCTTCATGTCTTGATGCCTTGAAATTCCGGCATGGACTAGCTTTTTATTTATTTTAGCTTCTTAGATACTCTTAGATTTAGTGATTTGAGGATAGATGTTCTTGTGGTGATGACTTCCAGATTTTGGGGATAATGATTGATAAATTTTAGAAGTTAATTGATTGATTTCGTTAATGAGTTTAAGTCTTCCGCATTGTATTTTGTTCATTATGATTGAAATGTTGGGGTTTAGATCGGTTTGTTCGCTCACATGGTAGGATAAGTGTGGGTGCCACTCGCGGCTCTTTTTGTGTCGTGAAAAACTTGGTATCAGAGCCTTAGGTTCGTTGGTCTCATCACACAAGAACGAGTCTAGTAGAGTCTTAAGGAACGGTAGGAGGACGCCTTTACTTTTCTTTTGAGAGGCTATAAGACTTCAGGAAAATTCCATTCTTTCTTTATTTCGTGCTACTACTTCAATCCAATTGGTATCTAGGTGATACAAATTGTTATCTGACCATCTTCACTCTATTTCGCAGATTGTTAGAATTAGAGCAACGACTGCGCCAACACCAACACCGACACCGGCAAGACAAGAAGCATCTGAGCCAGCCACTGGGGCTGTAGCTCGAAGAGGAGTAGCGGCAAGAGGCCGTGGTAGAGGTCGTGGCAGGACGTCCTCTAGAGGAAGTGGACAAGTACCTAGCCCATCTGATGCTAGGGCGGTGACTCCTCCACTGACTGAGGAAGTAGTAAGAGAGGGTGAGGAAGGGGATAATGAACAAGTGCAAAGTGAGGAATTGCCACCCCAACCTACCCCAGAGATGATCAATCAGGTTTTTGCTTATCTTAGCGGGTTATCTGATCAGGGTCAGGCACCTCCCGTGTTTTCTGCACCAACACCTCCGGTTTCAGAGGTACAACATGCAGCCACTATGGCTCCCCGCATGGATGCCTCATTGGAAATAGGCACGTTTCCACGTCTGACTACTGGGCCTATAATGACAAATGATCAGGATGAACTTTTCAGTAAGTTCTTGAAATTAAAACCTCCAGTCTTAAGGGTGCTGAATCAGACGATGCCTACGATTTTCTGGTTGATTGTCATGAGCTACTACACAAGATAGGCATAGTAGAACGGTTTGGTGTTGAGTTTGTGACTTATTAGTTCCAAGGAAACGCCAAAATGTGGTGGCGGTCACATGTAGAGTGTCAACTAACAATGGCACCACCTATGACTTGGGCCTCATTCTCTAGCTTGTTTATGGAGAAGTATATCCCCCGGACTTTGAGAAATAGGAAAAGAGATGAGTTCTTGAGCCTAGAGCAAGGTAGGATGTCGGTTACTGCTTATGTGGCTAGGTTTCGCGCACTATCCAGATATGCCACCCAACTTTGTTTCAGTCCACAAGAGCGGATTCGCCGTTTTGTGAAGGGGTTGAGGTCAGAGTTGCGGATTTAAGCCTTACAGGTAGCGGCTACAGCGAAATCCTTTCAGGAAGTGGTAGACTTCGTAATAGAGGTGGAAGGAGTAAAGCTAGATGACTTCACCATGGCGTCGACATCAAAAAGGTTTCGAAAGGAAGGTGAGTTTAATGGTTCTTATTCTAGAGGACAGGGTTCTGGAGGTTACTCATCTAACCAATTCAGTCTTCACTACAAACTGTAGTTGGGGGTCCACCTCAGGCCGGTCAACACTTCTCTGAGAGGCCGATGCTTGAATCCAGAGAATGTTATGGATGTGGGGAGATTGGACACATTAATAGGTATTGTCCAAAACAGAGTTACAAACCTCCAATGGTTAGAGGTAGAGGTGGTTATGGAAGAGGCCGTCATCCTGGAGGACGAGGTGGCCGAGGTAATGGTGGTCACCAAAATGGCCAGGGTGATGGGCAAACTGGAGCCACTGCGTCACAACATGGTAGGGGCAACGGGCAGACAGGTGATAGGGCCCATTGTTATGCTTTCCCTGGGAGATCTGAAGCGGAGGCATCTAATGCTGTTATCACAGGTAATCTTTTGATTTGTGATTGCATGGCTTCTATATTGTTTGATCCCAAATCCACATTTTCTTATGTATCTTCCTCATTTGCTAATGGTCTTAATTTACATTGTGAATTGCTTGATATACCTATTCGTGTTTCTACTCCGGTGGGTAAGTCAGTGATGGTTGAAAAGGTATATAGGTCTTGTTTGGTGAATTTTGTGGGGAGCAACACTTATGTGGATTTGGTTATCTTAGAAATGGTTGACTTTGATGTAATTCTGGGTATGACTTGGCTTTCTCCGAATTTTGCGATCTTGGATTGTAATGCTAAAACTTTGACGTTAGCCAAGCCTGGGACAGATCCGTTAGTGTGGGAGGGCGACTACACTTCCAATCCGGTTCGTATTATCTCCCTTCTTCGTGCTAAGAGAATGGTTAGTAAGGGTTGTTTAGCTTTTTTTGCACACCTCAGGGATGATACTACCCAAGTACCTTCGATGGAGTAAGTTTCGGTAGTCCGTGAGTTTGTGGATGTGTTCCCTGCAGATCTTCCTGGTATGCCACCGGATAGGGATATTGACTTCTGCATTGATCTTGAACCGGGCACTCGCCCCATTTCTATACCCCCTCATAGAATGGATCCCGCGGATTTAAGAGAGTTAAAGGCCCAACTTCAAGAGTTGTTGAGCAAAGGCTTCATTAGACCAAGTGCATCTCCTTGGGGTGCTCTGGTTTTGTTTGTGAAGAAGAAGGATGGGAGCTTTCAGATGTGCATAGACTATAGACAACTGAACAAGGTTACTATTAAGAACAAGTATCCTCTTCCTCGCATTGATGACTTGTTCGATCAGTTACAAGGTGCTTGTGTCTTCTCTAAGATTGACTTGAGTTCCGGTTATCATCAATTGAAAATACGGGCAACGGATGTGCCAAAGACTGCCTTTCGAACCAGGTATGGGCATTACGAATTTGTAGTGATGTCTTTTGGTCTTACGAATGCCCCTGCTGCGTTCATGAGCTTGATGAATGGGATTTTTAAGCCATATCTGGATCTCTTTGTGATCGTATTTATTGATGATATACTGATATACTCTAAAAGTAAGAAAGAACATGAGGAGCATTTGAGAATTGTATTGGAAATGTTGAAAGAGAAAAAGCTTTATGCCAAGTTCTCTAAGTGTGAGTTTTGGCTAGATGCAGTGTCCTTCATGGGGCATGTAGTTTCTAAGGATGGAGTGATGGTGGATCCTTCTAAGATTGAGACAGTGATGAATTGGGTAAGACCCACTAATGTGTCAGAAATAAGGAGCTTTGTTGGTTTAGCTAGCTATTACCGTCGATTTGTCAAGGGATTCTCTTCCATCGCTTCCCCATTTACGAACTTGACTAAGAAGAATGTTCCATTTGTATGGTCGGACGAATGTGAGGAAAGCTTTGAGAAGCTCAAGACTTTGTTGACTACTGCACCAATTCTCACCTTGCCCGTGGAAGGTAAGAATTTCATTGTTTATTGTGATGCATCCTATTCGGGTTTGGGTGCAGTGCTAATGCAAGAGAAGAATGTAATTGCTTATGCTTCAAGGCAATTTAAGGTGCATGAACGTAACTATTCGACCCATGATTTTGAGTTGGCCGCGGTGGTATTTGCATTAAAGCAATGGAGGCACTATTTATATGGTGTTAAGTGTGAAGTATACACGGATCATCGTAGCCTACAGTATGTTTTTACTCAGAAGGATTTGAACTTGAGACAGAGGAGATGGATGGAACTACTGAAGGACTACGATATCACAATCTTGTATCATCCGGGAAAAGCGAATGTTGTGGCAGATGCTTTAAGTAGAAAGGCGGGAAGCATGGGAAGTCTAGCTCACTTGCAAGCTTCTAGACGCCCATTGGCTAGAGAGGTTCAGATTTTGGCTAATGACCTTATGAGTTAGAAGTAAATGAGAAGGGAGGAGTGTTAGCTTGTGTGGAGGCAATATCTTCCTTCCTTGACAAGATTAAGGGAAAGCAGTTTAATGATGAGAAATTGATCCGGATTCGAGATAAAGTGTGGCAAGAAGAGGCTAAAGAAGCGACAATCGATGAGGAAGGTGTGTTGAGAATTAAGGGAAGGGTATGTGTAACCCGCGTCGATGATTTGATCAACACTATTCTGACAGAGGCTCATAGTTCAAGGTATTCTATACACCCTGGTGCAACCAAGATGTACCGTGACCTAAAGCAACACTTTTGATGGAGTAGAATGAAACGTGATATTGTTGAGTTTATTGCCAAATGACCAAACTGTCAACAAGTAAAATATGAACACCAGAGGCCCGGAGGAACACTTCAGAGAGTCCCCATTCCGGAATGGAAGTGGGAGAGAATTGCCATGGACTTCGTGGTTGGTCTTCCCAAGACAATGGGTAAGTATGACTCCATTTGGGTGATTGTTGATAGGTTAACTAAGTCTGCTCACTTCATTCCGGTCAAGGTGACTTACAATGCAGAGAAGTTAGCCAAACTTTACATCTCGGAAGTGGTTCGATTGCATGGGGTTCCACTCTCCATCATATCAGATAGAGGTACGAAGTTTACTTCTATGTTTTCGAAAACATTGCATGCTGAATTGGGTACTAGGTTGGATCTTAGTACTGCATTTCACCCTCAGACCGATGGTCAGTCTGAGCGAACGATTCAAGTGTTGGAGGATATGCTTCGTTCATGTGTGATAGAATTTGGTGGTCATTGGGATAACTTCTTACCCTTAGCAGAATTTTCGTACAACAATAGCTATCACTCAAGCATCGAAATGGCTCCATTCGAAACATTGTATGGGAGGAGATGTAGGTCTCCCATTGGGTGGTTTGATGCATTTGAGGTTAGACCTTGGGGTACTGACCTTTTGAGGGATTCATTAGAGAAAGTGAAATCTATTCAAGAAAAGCTTTTGGCAGCGCAAAGTAGGCAAAAAGAATATGCAGATCGAAAGGTTAGAGACTTAGAGTTCATGGAGGGTGAACAAGTCTTGTTGAAGGTTTCGCCCATGAAATGGGTGATGCGGTATGGTAAAAGAGGTAAACTAAGCCCAAGGTATATTGGTCCCTTTGAAGTACTTAAGCCTGTAGGGGAGGTGGCTTATGAGTTAGCCTTGCCTCCAGGGCTGTCCGGAGTGCATCCGGTATTTCATGTGTCTATGTTGAAAAGATATCATGGGGATGGAAACTACATCATTCGTTGGGATTCGGTTCTGCTTGATGAGAATTTGTCTTATGAGGAGGAACATGTTGCTATTTTAGATAGAGATGTCCGCAAGTTGAGGTCGAGGGAGATTTCATCTATCAAGGTGCAATGGAAGAATCGACCAGTTGAAGAAGCTACTTGGGAGAAGGAGGCAGATATGCAATAAAGATACTCACATCTGTTTAAAGATTCAGGTACTCCTTCTCGCCCTTGTTTTTCTTCTTTTGATCGTTCGAGGACGAACGAAGGGTAAATTGGTATCTATTGTAACGACCTATTTAGTCGTTTTGAGCAGCAGATTTTATTTCTGGAAAACTGGCTGAAATGACGGACCCCACGACGGACCGTCATGGGCACGACGGACCGTCACAGGGTCTCGTTTCAAAACACTTAGAAATTCTGAAATTTGGGTACTGAAATCGACTCTCTGAACATCATGACAGAATGGCAGGACGGACCGTCGTGGGCACGACGGACCGTCACAGACTCTTTGGTGGAAATTGAGTCTCTGAACTTTGCGACGACCTGCAGGGCGGACCGTCGCAGGCACGACGGGCCGTCACAGGTTGCGTAATCCCAGTCTGGGTCGGATTTCTTGTTAAGTTTTAAAGGGGCGTTTTGGACTATTCCTACTATAATTATAAATTTCGTGGGTTAGTATTAATAACTCAATTTCTTGGGGGTTAAAAGAGGTAACGTTGAGTTAATTAGTGGGTCATTATTGTCATCTTTTATACTTAATTATATGCTAATTAGGGTAAAAGAAAGAGTGTTTGAATAAGAAAATTAGAAAGAACAAAGAGAGGGAAAGAGAAACGAATTGAGAGAGGAGAAACGAGAAGAAGAACAAAGCTTTGGGAAATTGCTTGATTTATCACGAATCTTCGGTGGAAGTAGGTTATGGTTTATACTATTCGTAGTAAACTCTTAATAGCGAATGATATGTGTTGGGTGGTTTTATAAAGTCTTCTATATGCTTAATTGTGTGCTTGCATGATGTGATTATATAATTGTGATGAATTAACATGATGAGGCTATTGAATCTTGAAACCTAAATTTACTTTTTTAATGATGATGCCTTGGTATAAAAGAAGGCTTGATGAACTAAAGTAATGAGATTGATGATGCCTTGGTATAAAAGAAGGCTTGATGAACTAAGGTAATGAGGTTAGAGGATCGGGTGTCACGTTCCGACACCAGGATAGTATATGGATCGGAGTGTCACGTTCCGACACCAGGATAGTATATGGATCGGGTGTCACGTTCCGACACCAGGATAGTATATGGATCGGAGTGTCACGTTCTGACACCAGGATAGTATATGGATCGGAGTGTCATGTTCCGACACCAGGGTAGTATATGGATCGGAGTGTCACATTCCGACACCAGTATAGTATATGGATCGGAGTTTCACGTTCCGATACCAGGATAGTATATGGATCGGGTGTCACGTTCCGGCACCAGGATAGTATATGGATCGGGTGTCACGTTTCGGCACCAGGATAGTATATGGATCGGAGTGTCACGTTCTGACACCAGGATAGTAGTAGTGGAGCGGAGTGTCACGTACCGACACAAGAGGAATAAAGATAATGAATCTTGAATTATGATAATATACTAAATCAAAAGAACTAATTCCCAAATGAGTATGATGGGGAGGTTTGAGTCCTCATTGATGTGCTTGGTGTTGTGACCAAGGATTATGGAAATTGTTGTGGTCGCCTGTTAAGAATATTAGTTGCTTTTATGTTATTATCTGATATATACTGTTTTCTATTTTGAGTTGGCCGATGATACCTACTCAGTACTTTTGCCTTGTACTGACCCCTACTTGTATTTGTCTTTCTTTGTTAATTGTGGAGTGCAGCAAACGTACCGTCGTCTTCAACTCAACCGCAACTCTAGCCAGTCTTCATCAAGCCATATTTCAGGGTGAGCTATTGCTTCTAGCTTGGACTGGATCTTCCTCTTCATGTCTTGATGCCTTGAAATTCCGGCATGGACTAGCTTTTTATTTATTTTAGCTTCTTAGATACTCTTAGATTTAGTGATTTGAGGATAGATGTTCTTTTGGTGATGACTTCCAGATTTTGGGGATAATAATTGATAAATTTTAGAAGTTAATTGATTGATTTCGTTAATGAGTTTAAGTCTTCCGCATTGTATTTTGTTCATTATGATTGAAATGTTGGGATTTAGATCGGTTGGTTCGCTCACATGGTAGGATAAGTGTGGGTGCCACTCGCGGCTCGTTTTGGGTCGTGACAAAATGTCACTTAAGCATTCTGATATTTAGATTAAGTGTTGGAAAACAAATTTCAAGAAACTTACTTCTGACATTTATAAAATGTAACATTTAATTTGATGGCACGTTAGTTAATGTCAACAAATGCTATCATTGAATGTCATTAAAATTGGTGACTTTATGTTTATTTTGCTAAATGTCATATTAATATTATAATGTCACTACCAAATTTCTATAAACATCTCAGAAAAATCTATATACAAGACGCATATATACAAAGAATTCGTGCATTCAAACTATCTTCTTCATTATAAGCAAGAAATATTATATAACGAAAATATTTTCTTATATTATAACCAAATAACAAAATAGCAATATTATAAGTTTTCTATAGAAGCAAACAATGTCAAAATAAATTACCTTTTCATTGTCAAGTAAAATTGGAATCTAACTAAATCAAATAATCATAACATCACCTCAACTAATAAACTCCTAATAGAATTGGAATTAAAATCTCCACTAAATTTGCAATAAATCTTTATGAAATTATAAATAGAAAAGTCGTGCATGTTCATGTCGATACATGACCAACATTTCCACAAAATATCTGCACAACGAATGCACATAAGAAAATCTATAACTACTTAAAATTTGAAATTAGATGATCCCCATTAACTAGAAAAATTTGAGATATAAAAAATGACCAATTGATTTTTTTTATAAACACAAAGCAAGGAATTGATGCAAAAGCAGTAATTTTAAACATGGATTTTTCGTCCTTTTGAAAGAAAATAATAATCTTGTAGTTTTTTCAAACATATCACTACTTTTTAGTTTTTCCAACTACAATAGTTCTAGACCTTTTCATCATGTTAGCTTTAAAAAAATATTAAATCAATTATTTTGATACTTGAAGAAATACAAAACTTAATATTTCATTGAATACATAAGTGTGCCAATTTTTATCGAAGGAAAAAAAAAAGGAAGATACATGATTGCTTCAACAAAACAAACGTATGGTGATGGGACAAAGATACAAAAACCTTATGATGCAACTACCATTAATAATCATTTACATTGTGATTCTTATTGTTTATTATAAGAACTCATCTTACATTAAGCTAAAACTCAGGCACACAAATTATGTAGCTACAATAAATAATATAAGACCTTACCATATTTACATATTCATTTAAATTATTTCCTTTTCCAGAAAAAAATGACTCCAAAGGTTCCTGCAACCCCTGAATTATTCATCATTGATAAATATATGTTCTTTTTTAGAATATAAAGATGGAAGGGCGAAGGGACAGTAGAAAAAAGATATAATGAATTCATATATACTACACAAATGTGAAGTAATAGTCACAAGGTAAAGCAGTAGTGTGAATCACAATCCCTTGAAATGAATTTTAACTCAATGAAGCACTTCTAAAAAGAACAAATAGAGAAAGAGGAAAAGTAAGATCACAAAATCCACAAGCATTTGTAATCTTTAGAACTAGTCAACTCTTTCGGACGCATGCAATAGGTTCATAGAACTGAATACATATTTCTTATATTATTATCAATATCGACATTGGTATTACATGAGTTTAAAATATGGTTGCACTAATCTTAAAAATATATTAGCATACAATACAGGACAGGTCCCAAATCAAATGTAAGTAGATATAGACTGCACAAACATATCTGTAATATGCTCCGCTGATAACTTGACAACGCTAGATTCAGTAACAATATTAACAGAGTTTAGTGTCACATTTTCGTTATTTCACATTATTAATAATTTAATATTTAGACTCCAAAAAATATGGAAACATCTAAAAAGAATACATCAAGAATTATGTAGTAATCAACAAATAGAGAGGAATCGTGCTATTTTATTTGACTACTACCAAGCAACAAGACAATCTACAAATTAATTGAAACAAGCTCACTTATTTAGAGAAATAGGACCAAGGTGATGTAAGGTAGCAATGCGGAGGACGTGCGAACCAATAATTAGCAAAATAATACCAAAAATGAGGTAATCACAAAGCTTGTACCTTATATTCTGATACAATCTTCTATGGCTAAAGTTAAGCATAATAAGGATTCAAAAATGGATTCAAGGCAGAAAAAAGAACAAAAATAAGGGTGATAAAAAAAGAACTGACCGGAAGAATATGCAATGAAGTGATAGGAAAAATAATACAACATTACAAATAGACTCAAGGAAGCATTAAAAGAAAGAGAGCCAATTCACCAGAAAAAATAATTTAAAACTCAAAAAAAGAAGAATCACAAAAGCAATACAAACAATGAGAATAGGCCTAGGATACCTCAAGAACAAATTATGTTCTAAAATTTTGGTACCCTTATTCCAAAAAATTTCATCTACAATCTAAATATTTCAGCATATTTTAAAATAAATCTTCTTTTTTATAAGTTAATATTAATTAATACAATCAGATTAACAAGTTACATTTTCCCATAGTAGAGTTGCCAAATAGTTAAGAAATAAGATGGAGCAGCATGATAATGTCATCTTGCTAATCATAAGGATTTGATGAAGCATGTGAAAGAAAAGAACTTTAGGAAGATGGTGTTTCCAAAGAGATTGTGAACTACTACTTATTATACCTTATAAACAAAACGATCAGACTTCACTAAGGAGAGCTTATGACACACTTTCTAATCAGGAATCAAGTTGAAAAAATAATTAACTGGGTTCGAGGGAAACAATGTATTTTATCTCATGGCTATAAGTTGGACCATAAACTCTCAAGCTAATAATATCTCTATATTTCTTACACTTAAAAGAAACATGAAAATTGTCTGAGAGATTGAATTTTAATCAGGAAAAAGATAAGCAGAAGTACACATAATCTATAATTTGAGAAATATCGGTGTATCTAAATCAGAAAATAAAAAAGAGAGTAGGCAAAGAACAATAATTGAAAATCAAAGAATTTTAATCGACCCTAAGTAAATCTCTATGTATAGCACAAGCAATCATCTAAAACTTCAATTTTTATCATGTTAATAATTTTTTGAAATTCAAACATGGTATTTTGCATTACAAATGTGTTAGCAACAACTATAATTTGAGAAATATCAGTATATGTAAGATAAACAATTAAAAATGGAGTAGGCAAAAAAATTAAAAAAGTTAATAAAAGATTTTAAATCGACCCTAAATAAAACTCTATGTATAGCACGAGCAACCATCTACAACTTCGAATTTTAATTGGTTCATTATTTTTGAAAATTCAGACAAGGTATTTTTCTTTAGAAATTCTTTAGCAACAAGAACTATCTGCTCCTTGAATATAACAATTTAAATAGCATGAGGCAATGTACTTCAACAAATTGATACTGGTTAAGGATAAAGCGAACTTTGGTATGTACATTTCTCAGTAATTTTTTGTTAGGTCTGCTAGCATAGATTACTCTCATAATATTATACTATCTAGAGTTAATCAAAGGAAAATTAAACAAATTTAACTAAAGTTGCACAAGAAATTCCTAGAAAAGTCATAGTAAAAATATTTTTACTTAGAACTCATATATTGATCTTGTTGAATCAAATCTGCTAACATGTCAAGGTACAAGCAAAAATATCATGTAGACAAGTCAAGGGGTTGGAAAACACAAGCAAACAAGTGAAATTCTTGAAAAAAATCTACATCTCTATCCCTTTTCTGGAAAAATATTAAATCTTCAATCTCTTTTACTTGATCGTTGTCCTATATAACGAAGGAAGTGGATTTCTATACCTAGTTTAGACTTTTAATTTCTTTTTATGATCTATTAGTAGTTTAGTACTCTAAACTATTTGCACGAATTATTCAGTCTTTGTTCGTATGGTGATCGGTTCATTCTGTTATTTTTATTTTATGATATTTATAAAATTTAGAAAATGACTTATGTTCTAGAAGTGCTAGTCTAATGATTTTCGATCTGTTGAGTTTTAAAAATAACATAGTGTGTTTTCCATTTTGTGTCGTTCCTACAATTTTAATATCAGATACATTTCTAGTGTTTCCTTGATGAATAAGCATCTCTTACATCTTTGCCTATGATTTCCAATGTCCTGATGAACAATTCATTGAAGGTGTATAATGAATATTTAGTATTACGTTGGTAAAATTAAGATTAAGAGGAACATTTTAAACGAGTCGACCTCGGCATGTAGCTTTCATTATAAGTAATTGGATGAAGTAAAAATACTGATCTCGTGAGGTTGATATTTTTATTAATTTATGTTTAACCTATAAAATCGTCATCAGGGGGAAAGATTATTTAATGTTAATTGAAATATTAATTTATTAATTTTCATGAAGTCACTAAATATTCATTTTATGAAAAGTCATTTTATGACATACTATTTAATTTTACCAACATCTGTAAATCGATATTATTAGTTTTTTATTTTATTTTGATTTTACAAAAACTAATCCTTCGAAAGACGATTTAAATTAAATTATTTCAAAATATTTATCAATTTTATTTTTTATATTTGATTGTCAAATAATAAAATATTTTTTTTATTTATTCATTTAATACCGACATCATGCGGTCGAGTTTTATTGTAATTCATTTTTGTCACGACCCAAATCGGGGACGCGACTGGCACCCACATTTACCCTCCTATGTGAGCGAACCAACCAATCTAACCTTTAACATTTTAATACAATATCAACAAAAGAAATGCGGAAGACTTAAACTCATTAATAAAACAATTCAAAACTATTATTATTATCCCCAAAATCCGGAAGTCATCATCACAAGAACATCTATCTCAAATTGCTAAACTAAAACTGTCTAAGAAACTAAAACAACTACTAGCTAGTCCATGCCGGAAGTTCAAGGCATCAAGACTTGACGAAGAAGACCCAGTCCAAGCTAGACGCATTAGCTCACCCTGAATTTCCGAAGGTAGTGAAGACCGGCTAGATCTACTGTTGAGTTGAAGTTGACGGAACGTTTGCTGCATTACACAATAACAAAGAAGAAAAACATAAAAGTAGGGGGTCAGTACAACCACAAGTACTGAGTAGATATCATCGGCCAACTCACAATAGGGAACAGTATATATCAATAACAATGTAAATCAACTACAATACTCAACATGTAGCAATAGCAATATTTAATTCATCAATGAATACAACCGAGTTCACACATGAGGACTCAAGCCTCAATACCACACTCATTTGGGAATTTAGTTCATTAGTTTGAGTATATTCATTATCTTTCAAGATTCATTATCTTTATTCCCCTCGTGTAGGTACGTGACACTCCGCTCCATATACTATCCTGGTGCCGGAACGTGGCACTCCCATCCTCATATACTATCCTGGTACCGGAACGTGGCACCCGATCCATATACTATCCTGGTGTCAGAACGTGACACTCCGATCCTCATTCTATCCTGGTACCAGAACGTGGCACCCGATCCATATACTATCCTGGTGTCGGAACGTGACACTCCGATCCTCATTCTATCCTGGTACCGGAACGTGGCACCCAATCCTCTATTTCAATCCTGGTGTCGGAACGTGACACTCCGATCCTCATTCTATCCTGGTACCGGAACGTGGCACCCCATCCCCTAATCTCACCACTTTCGTTCATCAAGCCTTCTTTTATTCCAAGGCATCATTATTAACAAAGTAGATTAGGGTTTCTTTTCAAGATTTGGGATTCAATAGCTTCATCATGCTTATTTATTCACAATTACATAATCATATTCATGCAAGCATACAATTAAGCATATAGAAGGGTTTACAATACTACTAACACATATCATTCACTATTAAGAGTTTACTACGAATAGTGTGAAAACCATTACCTACCTCCACCGAAGATTCGTGATCAAGCAAGCAATTTCCCAAAGCTTTGTTCTTTGTCAATTCGTGTCTCTTTCCCTCTCTTTGTTCTTTCTATTTTTCTTATTCAAACCCTCTTTCCTTTACCCTAATTAGCATATAATTAAGTATAAAAGATGACAATAATAACCCACTAATTAACTCAAGGTTACCTCTTTTAACCCCAAGAAATTGAGTTATTATACTAACCCACGAAATTTATAATTATAGTAGGAATAGTCCAAAACGCCCCTTTAAAACTTAACCATAAATCTGACCCAGACTGGGATTATGCAACTCGTGAAGGCCCGTTGTGCCTGCGACGGTCCGTCCTGCAGGTCGTCGCAAAGTTCAGAGACTTAATTTCCACCAAAGAGTCTGTGACGGTCCGTCGTGCCCACGACGGTCCGTCCTGCCATTCCGTCACGAAGTTCAGAGAGTCGATTTCAGTACCCAATTTCAGAATTTCTAAGTGTTTTGAAATGAGACCCTGTGACGGTCCGTCGTGCCCATGACGGTCCGTCGTGGGGTCCGTCGTCTCAACCAATTTTTCCAGAAATAAAATCTGCTGCTCAAAACGACTAAACAGGTTGTTACAATAGATACCAATTTACCCATCGTTCGTCCTCGAACGATCACAAGAAGAAAGACAAGGGCGAGAAGGAGTACCTGAATCTTTAAACAGATGTGGGTATCTTTCTTGCATATCGGCCTCCTTCTCCCAAGTGGCTTCTTCAACCGGCCGATTCTTCCATTGCACCTTGATAGATGCAATCTCCCTTGACCTCAACTTGCGAACTTCTCTATCTAAAATAGCAACAGGCTCCTCCTCATAAGACAAATTTTCATCAAGCAGAACCGAATCCCAACGAATGATGTAGTTTCCTTCCCCATGATATCTTTTAAACATAGACACATGAAATACCGGATGCACTCCGGACAGCCCTGGGGGCAAGGCTAACTCATAAGCCACCTCCCCTACTCGCTTAAGTACTTCAAATGGTCCAATGTACCTTGGGCTTAGCTTACCTCGCTTACCAAACCGCATCACCCCTTTCATAGGCGAAACCTTCAGCAAGACTTGTTCACCCTCTATGAACTCCAAGTCTCTAACCTTTCGATCTGCATATTCCTTTTGTCTACTTTGCGCCGCTAAAAGCTTTTCTTGGATGCATTTCACTTTATCTAACGATTCCCTCAAGAAGGTCAGTACCCCAAGGTCTAACCTCAAATGCATCAAACCAACCAATGGGAGACCTACATCTCCTCCCATACAATGATTCGAATGGAGCCATATCAATGCTTGAGTGATAGCTATTGTTGTAGGAGAACTCTGCCAAAGGTAAGAAGCTATCCCAATGGACACCAAATTCTATCACACATGCACGAAGCATATCCTCCAACACTTGAATCGTTCGCTCAGACTGACCATCGGTCTGAGGATGGAACGCAGTACTAAGGTCCAACCTAGTACCCAATTCCGCATGCAGTGTTTTCCAAAACTTAGAGGTAAACTGCGTACCTCTATCTGATATAATGGAGAGTGGAACTCCATGCAATCGAACGATTTCTGAGATATAGATCTTGGCTAACTTCTCTGCATTGTAAGTCACCTTGACCGGAATAAAGTGAGCAGACTTAGTTAACCTATCAACAATCACCCAAATGTAGTCATACTTACCCATTGTCTTTGGAAGACCAACCACGAAATCCATTGCGATTCTCTCCTATTTCCATTCAGGAATGGGCATTCTCTGAAGTGTTCCTCCGGGCCTCTGGTGTTCATACTTTACTTGTTGACAGTTTGGACATTTTGCAATAAAATCAACAATGTCACGTTTCATTCTACTCCACCAAAAGTGTTGCTTTAGGTCACGGTACATCTTCGTTGCACCCGGATGTATAGAATACCTTGAACTATGAGCCTCTTTCAGAATAGTGTTGATCAAATCATCGACGCGGGGTACACATACCCTTCCCTTAATCCTCAACACACCTTCCTCATCGATTGTTGCTTCTTTCGCCTCTCCTTGCAACATTTTATCTTGGATCCGAATCAATTTCTCATCATTAAACTGATTTCCCTTAATCTTGTCAAGGAAGGAAGATATTACCTCCACACAAGCCAAAAATCCTCCCTTCTCATTTACTTCTAACCTCATAAGGTCATTAGCTAGAATCTGAACCTCTCTAGCAAATGGGCGTCTAGAAACTTGCAAGTGAGCTAGACTTCTCGTGCTTCCGGCCTTTCTACTTAAAGCATCTGCTACAACATTCGCCTTTCCCGGATGATACAAGATTGTGATATCGTAGTCCTATAGTAGTTCCATCCATCTCCTCCGTCTCAACTTCAAATCCTTCTGAGTAAAAACATACTGTAGGCTACGATGATCCGTAAAGACCTCACACTTAACCCCATATAAGTAGTGCCTCCATTGCTTTAATGCAAACACTACCGCGGCCAATTCCAAATCATGAGTTGGATAATTACCTTCATGCAACTTTTATTGCCTTGAAACATAAGCAATTACATTCTTCTCTTGCATCAGCACTGCACCCAAACCCGAATAGGATGCATCACAATAAACAATGAAATTCTTACCTTCCACGGGCAAGGTGAGAATTGGTGCAGTAGTCAACAAAGTCTTTAGCTTCTGAAAGCTTTCCTCACATTCGTCCGACCATACAAATGGAACATTCTGCTTAGTCAAGTTCGTCAATTGGGAAGCAATGGAAGAGAATCCCTTGACAAATAGACGATAATAGCTAGCTAAACCAACAAAGCTCCTTATTTCTGACACATTAGTAGGTCTTACCCAATTCTTCACTGTCTCAATATTAGAAGGATCCACCATAACTCCATCCTTAGAAAATACATGCCCAAAGAAGGACACTGCATCCAGCCAAAACTCACACTTAGAGAACTTGGCATAAAGCTTTTTCTCCCTCAACATTTCCAATACAATTCACAAATGCTCCTCATGTTCGTTCTTACTTTTAGAGTATATCAGTATATCATCAATAAATACGATCACAAAAGAGATCTAGATATGGCTTAAAAGTCCCGTTCATCAAGCTCATGAACGCAGCAGGGGCATTCGTAAGACCAAAAGACATCACTACAAATTCAAAATGCCTATACCTGGTTCGAAAGGCAGTCTTTGGCACATCCGTTGCCCGTATTTTCAATTGATGATAACCGGATCTCAAGTCAATCTTAGAGAAGACACAAGCACCTTGTAACTGATCGAACAAGTCATCAATACGAGGAAGAGGATACTTGTTCTTAATAGTTACGTTGTTCAGTTGTCTATAGTCTATGGACATCCGAAAACTTCCATCCTTCTTCTTCACAAACAAAACCGGAGCACCCCAAGGAGATGCACATGGTCTAATGAAGCCTTTGCTCAACAACTCTTGAAGTTGGGCCTTTAACTCTCTCAACTCCGCGGTAGCCATTCTATAAGGGGGTATAGAAATGGGGCGAGTGCCCGGTTCAAGATCGATGTAGAAGTCAATATCCCTATCCGGTGGCATACCAAGAAAGATCTGCAGGGAACACATCCAAAAACTCACGGACTACCGAAACTGACTCCATCGAAGGTACTTGGTTTGTATCATCCCTAAGGTGTGCCAAGAAAGCTAAACAACCCTTACTAACCATCTTCTTAGCACGAAGAAAGGACACGATACGAACCGGATTGGAAGTGTAGTCCCCCTCCCACACTAACGGATCTGTCCCAGGCTTGGCTAACGTCATAGTTTTAGCATTACAATCCAAGATCACAAAATTCGGAGAAAGCCAAGTCATACCCAGAATTACATCAAAGTCAACCATTTCTAAGATAACCAAATCTACATAAGTGTTGCTCCCCACAAAATTCACCAAACAAGACCTATATACCTTTTCAACTATCACCGACTCACCAACCGGAGTAGAAACACGAATTGGCATATCAAGCAATTCACAATGTAAATTAAGACCATTAGCAAATGAGGAAGATACATAAGAAAATGTGGATCCGGGATCAAACAATACAGAAGCCATGCAATCACAAACCAAAAGATTACCTGTGATGACAGCATCAGATGCCTCCGCTTCAGATCTCCCAGGGAAATCATAACAATGGGCCCTGTCGTTTGTTTGCCCGTTGCCCCTACCATGTTGTGATGTAGTGGCTCCAGTTTGCCCATCACCCCGGCCATTTTGGTGACCACCATTACCTCGACCACCGCGTCCTCTAGAATGACGGCCTCTTCCATAACCACCTCTACCTCTAACCATTGGATGTCTGTAACTCTGTTTTGGACAATACCTCTTAATGTGTCCAGTCTCCCCACATCCATAACATTCCCTGGATTCAAGCATCGGTCTCTCAGAGAAGTGTTGACCGGTCTGAGGTGGACCCCCAACTACAGTTTGTAGTGAAGACTGACTTGGTCGAACTGAGTAACCTCCGAAACCCTGTCCTCTGGAGTAAGAACCATTAAACTCACCTCCCTTTTGAAACCTTTTTGATGTCGATGCCATGGTGAATTCATCCGGCTTCACTCCTTCCACCTCTACCACGAAATCTACCACTTCTTGGAAGGATTTTGCCGTAGCCGCTACCTGTAAGGCTGAAATCCGCAACTCTGACCTCAACCCCTTCACAAAACGACGAACTCGCTCTTGTGGACTGAAACAAAGTTGGGTGGCGTATCTGGATAGTGCACGAAACTTGGCCTTGTATGCAGTAACCGACATCCTACCTTGCTCTAGACTTAGGAATTCATCTCTTTTCCTATACCTCAAAGTCCGTGGGATGTACTTCTCCATAAAAAAGCTAGAGAATGATGCCCAAGTCATAGGTGTTGCCTCTGTCGGTTGACACTCAACATGTGATCGCCACCACATTTTGGCGTTCCCTTGAAACTAATAAGTCACAAACTCAACACCAAACCGTTCTACTATACCCAACTTGTGTAGTAGCTCATGACAATAAATCAGAATATCGTAGGCATCCTCAGATTCAGCACCCTTGAAGACTGGAGGTTTCAATTTTAAGAACTTACTAAAAAGTTCATGCTGATCATTTGTCATTATGGGCCCCGTAGTCAGACGAGGAAACGTGCCTATCTCCAATGAGGCATCCATACGGGGAGCCATATTGGCTGCATGTTGTACCTCTGAAACCGGAGGTGTTGGTGAAGAAAACACTGGAGGTGCCTGACCCTGATCAGATAACCCGCTAAGATAAGCAAGAACCTGATTGATCATCTCTGGGGTAGGTTTGGGTGGCAATTCCTCATTTTGTACTTGTTCATCTTCCCCTTCCTCACCCTCTCTTACTACTTCCTCAGTCGGTGGAGGAGTCACCGCCCTAGCATCAGATGGGCTAGGTACTTGTCCTCTTCCTCTAGAGGACGTCCTCCCACGACCCCTACCACGTCCTCTTGCCACTGCTCTTCCTCAAGCCACAGCCCCAGTGGCAGGCTCAGACGTTTCTTGTCTTGCCGGTGTTGGTGTTGGTGCATTCGTTGCTCTAGTTCTAACCATCAGCGAAAAGAGTGAAGATGGTCAGATACCAATTTGTATTACCTAGATACCAATTGGATTCAAGTAATAGCACGAAAGAAAGAAAGAAAGAATGGAATTTTCCTAAAGTCTTATTATCCTCTAAAGGAAAAGTAAAGGCGTCCCCCTACGTTCCTTAAGACTCTACTAGACTGTTCTTGTCTGATGTTGTGTGAGACCCATGAACCTAATGCTCTGATACCAAGTTTGTCACGACCCAAAACCGAGCCGCGACTGGCACCCACATTACCCTCCTATGTGAACGATCCAACCATCTGAACCTTAACATTTCAATGTATATCACAGAAAGTGATGCGGAAGACTTAAACTCATTAATAAAAACCAATTCAATAAACTATTAATATTCAACATCTATTATTCCCCAAAAATCTGGAAGTCATCACCCACAAGAACATCTATAATCAAATTACTAAACTAAGAGTTTCTAAGAATCTAAAACAAGTAAAAGCTAGTCCATGCCGGAACTACAAGGCATCAACATGAGGAAGAAGATCCAGTCCAAGCTAGAAGCATTAGCTCACCCTGAAGATCCGGTTGTGACGAAGACTGGCTTAGATTGCGGTTGAGTTGAAGACAACGGCACGTTTGCTGCACTCCACAAATAACAAAGAAGAAACATAAAAGTAGGGGGTCAGTACAAACACAAGTACTGAGTAGATATCATCGGCCAACTCAAAATAGAAGACAATATATATCAAGTAATATTATAAGACCAACTACAATACTCAACATGCGACATTTACCATTATCATAACTCTTTGTCATAACACCAAGCATATCGATGAGGACTCACAACTCCCCATCATACTCTTTTGGGAATTAGGTTAATTAGATTGAATTTATTAGCATCTTTCAAGATTCATTATCTTTATTCCCCTCGTGTCGGTACGTGACACTCCGCTCCATATACTATCCTGGTGCCGCAACGTGGCACTCCGATCCTCATATACTATCCTGGTACCGGAATGTGGCACCCGATCCATATACTATCCTTGTGTCGGAACGTGACAATCCGATCCTCATTCTATCCTGGTACCGGAACGTGGCACCCGATCCATATACTATCCTGGTGTCGGAACGTGACACTCCGATCCTCATTCTATCCTGGTACCGGAATGTGGCACCCGATCCTCTATTTCTATCCTTGTGTCGGAAAGTGACACTCCGATCCTCATTCTATCATGGTATCGGAACGTGGCACCCGATCCCCTAATCTCACCACTTTCGTTCATCAAGCCTTCTTTTATTCCAAGGCATAATTATTAACAAAGTAGATTAGGGTTTCTTTTCAAGATTTGGGATTCAATAGCTTCATCATGCTTATTTATTCACAATTACATAATCATATTCATGCAAGCATACAACTAAGCATACAGAAGGGTTTACAATACTACTAACACATATCATTCACTATTAAGAGTTTACTACGAATAGTGTGAAAACCATAACCTACCTCCACCGAAGATTCGTGATCAAGCAGGCAATTTCCCAAAGCTTTGTTCTTCTTGTCGTTTCTTCTCTCTCAATTCATTTCTCTTTCCCTCTCTTTGTTCTTTCTATTTTTCTTATTCAAACCCTCTTTCCTTTACCCTAATTAGCATATAATTAAGTATAAAAGATGACAATAATGACCCATTTATTAACTCAAGGTTACCTCTTTTAACCCCCAAGAAATAGAGTTATTAATACTAACCAACGAAATTTATAATTATAGTAGGAATAGTCCAAAACGCCCCTTTAAAACTTAACCAGAAATCCGACCCAGACTGGGATTACGCAACCTGTGACGGCCCGTCCTGCAGGTCGTCGTAAAGTTCAGAGACTCAATTTCCACCAAAGAGTCTGTGACGGTCCGTCGTGCTCACGACGGTCTGTCCTGCCATTCCGTCACGAAGTTCAGAGAGTCGATTTCAGTACCCAATTTCAGAATTTCTAAGTGTTTTGAAACGAGACCCTGCGACGGTCCGTCGTGCCCATGACGGTCCGTCGTGGGGTCCGTCGTCTCAGCCAATTTTTCCAGAAATAAAATCTGCTGCTCAAAACGACTAAAAAGGTCGTTACAATAGTAATGTAATACTAAATTGGAAAAGGTTAGAGCCAAAACGTCCAAGAAAGAACTTGACGTCCGGAAATTAGCTAATTTGAAGTAGTTGACATCCCTAAGTTTGGTGAAGGTTTTGAAGTACCAAATGATGTCTAAAACTTGTAAATAGACCTTGGATACGTAATATCTAGTACAAAGGGTCCAAACGTTCTCTAACAACACCCCAAGGACCACTAGTAGGATCCTTGGGAAGGACTCAAACATGGGTGGGAAGGCTGCCTTGAAGCCTGCGAGCAGGCAGAAGTGGAGGAATACCGTGCGACGCGTGCCTGTCACGAGGTTCTCTGCCTCAAGATTTGAGTGGAAACCTAGCGATGTGAGGCTGACACGGACCTCACTGCCTCAACCCAAAATTCAAAAAAAATGACGGGATATGGCCCCGACATGAACCTACTTCCCAGAATTGTTAAAGTCATATTTTTGGTAATTTAACATATTAAAAAGTCCCATTTCAGTGGATGTTCTTTTGTATAATTCAAAGGATTACTACATATTGATATTAGGTAAGTTCTATACCACTTTTACACGTCCCAAACCATATCAAACGAAATTTCTCCCAATCTCTCAAGAACTCTCTCTTCTCCAAACTCCATTCAAGAACAAGAAGATCTTAAGGAAGAAGACGAAGACCTCAAGATTTTGATCCCATTTTCGTTGATTCTTAATCTATTATGTATGGATTATTCACTCTTTGGATTATTTTCTCCAAGATGTCCTTTCAAAGATTAGTTTCAAGAACATAAACTCTCGTGTTTTTACTCTACAAAATAAATTTTTTTCCTAACCCTAGATTGATAATTTTCAATGAAAAGTAAATGTTTTCTATAATCTATTCCACACGATATGATGAGTATTTTCTTGTTTATGTTTAAATTTTATGTGAAACATGCTCTTATCTACATGATTATTTCATACAATGATTTCTACTATTCGATAATTTGAAAAGGTAGGGATTGGAACTAAGACTAGAATGGACTCTTAAATGACTCTTTATTTTACCCTAAATTATGCATTGATCTTCTGTATTATTTGTAGAGTTTTTCTTGATTTTGTTATTGAGTATTTCACTATGTTATGGTTATGAATGTTGTAAGTTAAACGTAAGTTTTTGAATAGGGTCCTTCAAAGAAAGAGATAAGTCTTCTAAAGTTGTAATTACTCTACCATGTTTTCGTTAGCCTATAAATAATGATGATATGTTTTGAAAGTATGTTTGATTTTGCAATGTGGATATGCTGGTATATGAACATGTTATTTGTGATATCATTAAAAGAAAACGATAAATGCATGTTACGAAATTCTCTTGTATGCTTTACACAAGATAACTATGTTATGTTAATCTCACATATGAAGGGTTATGCTGAAAAGAAATTATCATCTAATAAAAAAGAACTCATGATAATGTTTATACAATGAGTTAATCTCCTATGACCTATGATAAGTTTATGATAAAAGACAACTTAAAGGTTATTCAAAAAAGGGACTTAACCTAAGCACCGATGAACTAGATGTGAGAGTTTTCCCTTCCCTATTTAGAAGTTAGGTTTACAATGACTCTCATTAGATTGAGGCAGCCATGCAATTTGGAAATATGGATCTCTAATACATCTCCTAGTTCTTGAACTATGTTGCCAACATAGGATACTAGGTAGTGGATTCACCTAGAAAGCTACGTCAAGTAAGGTTCTACTTTGGTTGGTAGACCACCTTTTTTTGGTATGAGGTTTTATGACACCGGATCCCATGTTTAGCTCACATGGTCTATGTCAGTTAAGGAGAATGTTCCCTCATGTAAAATAAAATGCAAGTAAATTAATGTTGACTAGGGTGACTTGAGGAATCCACGTAGTATAGGTAGGGGTATGAGACTCTACCTAGACATATCACAAGTTGACTCTAAGGGAACTCCTAGGAGATTGTTCTTATGTAATATAATGACATGAATGTATATGTTTATGATACATGATGTTACCCTTATATGATGTTTGTCTTTATGAGGAATATGTTATTGGGTTATACTATTAAATGAAGTGATGACTACTTATGGTACAAGTTATATGAAGTATTGTTAAATGAATTGATGACTACTTATGTTACATGTTCTATGAAGCAAAGCTTCACTCATGGTCTCCCATATTATCTACTTGGTTGTGGGGTTATGGGGCTTCACATGAGAATTGCACATGTAGGTTGGGGATGGGATCATTGTAAGTACTTTGTATGCTATGCTATGTGATCTATTTAATAAGAAAAGTTAATATGACTCTATGATAATATGTCTTTTCCTACGATCATTCTTTATGTTGATGAAATCCTTAACTTGTATATGTTATATGGTATGTGCATTGAAGACTTTCATATGTCTTAGAATGTTTTCTAAAGATATGATAAATGATTCTTTTTCATGCATGTCCTTAAACGTTATGTCCATATACCCATACTTATTGCATGTGGCGTACTAAGCCGATTACTTTATATAACTGCAACTATAGATTTCGGCCATTGATGTTTAAGGAAGTCGATATGAAGAAGCTTGAAACTCTTTCTCCATGTCTTGGTAGTTCATCATGTTCGAGACACTATCATTTATTTTCCAGATTATGAAAACTTTACTAGATATTAGAAATATTCTATTTCCATTATGTTTCTTTGGATTCTTTTGAATTAAGGCCTATATCGCATAATGACTATGTATTGGCTAAGTCCAGATTTGCAATCTTTAGATGGTTTTATATATATAAGACAATTTCTTAGAATATCATATTGTTTATGAATGATAAGCATGATGTATTAGTTGTCACGATCAAATTCTAGACCCTAGACGAGACCGGCGTCGTTAACCTCAAAGAGGTAGCAGACAAGCCTACTTACGTCATTCTTAATTCTTCTAGGTTAATTTTTGTTGAAAATTTGAAACGTTTTTTCCTAACATGCTTAATAAATATTCTATTACATGTATAATTGTTCACCATCAACCATCTAACATTAAGATCATCAAATTAGAAAAATAGTTCACAGGTGCATTAAATGCTACTTGCCACAACGACACCAATACAAAGTATGAAATGAAATGGGAAATAAAACACTAGTGGAAAATGCTCAACAAGCTAAATCCTACATCTAAGCTAGATAATAACATTAGACAACCTCGAAAGCATGAGGGCCTACCAAGTCCGGATGAAAGCTCCACGTCCAGATAGTTGCAACATAGTACTATAAGATCTAACGCCCACCTATGCATGCAGCTAAACGTATATACTTGTATGGAATTTGTACACACTTGTATTAAGTATGGGTATATGCAAGCACACACCAAGGACATGCATGAGAAAGAATAACTCTTTCGCAACAACATGGTTATGGAAAGTCAAGTCATTGGACTTGTCAAATTTAGATTAGGAAAGTTAGTAAACTTTCCAAATCTTTATTAAGAAAGTCATGCCATGAGAGTAACATGCATCATCATACATATCATATAGCACACATCATGTAACATCTTCACATAGCACATATTATATTGCATATAACACATTACATCTTTTATAACACTCATTCATATGCCATGATACCTTGGAAAGTTAGAAAAAATATGGGACCTCAACTAGGGAGTCTTCATTAGAAAAAACAGAGTCAGCTTCATTCATTCGTATGTACTTTATTTCATTTAGTTCATAGACTAGTGTGAACACCAGCTATACCTAAAATGTAGTTTAAGACTTTCATCGGGTTTTCTGTGCAATGATCAAGAATAACCTAGTGTCATTACTTGAGTCTATTCCACCTCTTGATTATTTTATCCTAAAACCTTTGGTATCGTTCATGTCATTATGTGCATCATTTAAGGCTGGACACATTCATTCATTAGGTACTTTAACTTGAACCGAATTAAATAATGTGAGCATCATGAAATCCAGTGTCATCAAACCCCACACTGAAAAGAGATGGAATCACCGGCCAAAGTAACCCAAAACATGCTAGCGTACATGGGAATTGAACCCCGCCATGTACCTATATTGGAAGTATAGGTTCAAAGACTAGGAGATATAAGGAGACGCATTCGCGGAATGACGGACAGTCTCATCTCATGAGAGTTACATGAACCTCCGCCCTTCAAAAAAGAAGGCATCACCGCTCATAGCTAGTCTATTGATGCTTAGTATAACGTTCCATTACATTCAACTCATACGTTATGAAAGTTGGCTTCTAGTACGAGGACATCATAGCTCAATAGATGATTTCTCATTTCATCATTAGTATGAAGTGTGTTAATCTTAATACTTTCATTAGAGTGATAATAGCGACTGGTCTCTTCATTAACTTTAAACTTTAATAGGTGAGTTCATTTTGGTAACATTTACTTAGGCTCATTTGAGATTGCTCTCATCTTTTACATTAGCCTCATGTCATGTTGTCACCACATTCATTAACATTAGCACATTTACTCTTCACAATTACTCACCCCATTTTACGTGAATGTTCATTTCATCATATGCACATTCACATGGCCATTTAGTGTTTTTCACACTCTTACTTAACCCTTTTAGGGTTTCATAATTTCGTTTTTCATTGTTCATTTCATCATTTCATTGCTTATTTCATCGTATGCCAATGCACTTGGCCATTCAGTGTGTTTTACACTCTTACTTAACCCTTCTAGAGTTTCATCAATTCATTATTCATTTCATCATTTCATTGCATACATCATAGGTTCACTTATTTTTAATCGTATTCTAGACTTATGGTTCTATATATACAAGCCATGAGGCTTCATTCATAGTTTGTTAAGTGACTCATATCTTCCTAAGATTACGTTGTACAATACTTATATATGTTTTATGCATGCCAAAATCTCAATTTTGATGTATGTAGGTGGAATTATTCTTGAACATTGAATTCATGTATGATGCATGTATCAATACGGAAATTTGGATAATGGAACCCATGTTTTAACCCCTTCGACAACACTTACATTTTTCCTTGACTTTTTTTTTGTCTTCATGACATCGGGACCCTAGATCTAGCCTAAACACCTTCATTTATGTTTGTAATTTGGACAGCTGAATTGTTTTTAATTTATGTTTATAAATTAATGTAATTAATTTATATTTATTATTTATTAGCTGATTTTAAATAAAAGGAAATAAGATTTTTAATAATTAAATAAAACCTTATTTGACGAAGTCCTAAACTAGACGCCTAAGCCTAAGAAAACTCTTCTCTCCCACGCTCATCTCTCTCTCACGTCTCTATGACTCTTGGTCATGTTGTTCTCTGTCAAATAACGTATAAAAAAAGTAGGTAAACCAAAGTTCTGCACACTTGAATAACTAACAACGAAAATTAAAAACAAAAAACTAATAAAACTAGTTAGGCAAATAGAGGGGTTTTTCGTCAAGTTGGTGTTGAAATTCTTGGATTTTGCCAAATGTTTGGAGGGGTATTTGGGCAGCAAGTCGAGGTTTGAATGTCAAAAAGGTATTGGATTTCTTATCTCCTGGTACCTTTCCCAAGAGACCCCTTAAAATTAAGTTAAATCGAATCAGAAAACTAGGATTGTTCCCATTGCATGTCTCTTTCACTAGCTCCCGTTGATTCGTAGGTTGGGTATATTTTCTGGTAGATATTAGGCATTTAATGTGTTTTCATGTTGAATATGTTCATGAATATTATTTGGAATCGTATGAATGACAACTTATGTTTTCCCGAAAAGATGTGTATGTGTGTACAATGTAGTCGTGACTCCTTTGGTTTGAGGTTCAAAAATAGCATGTTATGGTTGTGTTCTTATGTGCACAAACTTATATAAATCGTGATATTCATAAGTGATGTAAATATGCTGATTTGAGTCCAATTCTTTATTGAATGAAATCTTGAAAATTCACCTAAATAACTCACTAAAAAAACTACTTAAAACTTCTAAACATTTAATGTGAAAGAAGTGAGAAAATAGTCTGCAAAAATTTCTATTAGTTTGTTAATGAGTTTCGGCCCAGATAAGGAAAATTTCATGCTATGAAAAAATGAACTAAAATATGTGAGACCACTGGGGATTGAACCCGTGACCTCACCATGATGAAAATAAATGAAATAAGGCGAGAAAAAGGGAATATGGTATGTGGAACTCGAACCTATGACCTTGGCTGGAAATCGAAAAATGAAAAGTAATGAAATGAGAGGAGTGGAAACCCTTGGGTTAGAACAAGGCACACTTGACCATTGGGAGATCTTATATTTTCCTCTTAGCTATAATTCATTGCATAAGATAAGAAAAGTAGTGTGGATTAAAACTTTTCACGACATTTATGATAGTAAGGAAAATCTTTTATAAATACTAAAGAGTAGTCTTATCCTCACAAGTCAACTTAAAGACAACTTAAATAGCTTAAGTATACGGACTATTTCATTAAAATTAAATGCAAAATAAGTCTTATACAAGTCTTAAATAAGAACTAAAGAAACATAGAGTATGCAATTGAATATGTAAGGACATATAGAGTCTTCGGAGAGTCAACTTCACAATATTGCCTTCTGCACTTCCACTTTATTCAAACCTATAATTAAAGAGTATATAAAAGTATGGGGTAAGTACAAATATTATACTAAGTATGAAGGTATGCAAAAACATTCAAAGGAGGACATTAAGTAGAAATAAACTTTTATGCCAATTATGTAAGACCTTCAATTATATAGAATTAAAATAACATATGAATCATCAATTAGCATATAGGATAAGAGTTCCATAATTTTAACACAAAACTACACTTTACAAGGAATACAAGAATGTATACAGTGAACTTATTTCATACCAACTCACAGTGACCACATTTCCTTTGAAGTTTTCTTAACCAATGTTATCCTTAAATTCACTAAGGTAAGATATGTAGGAAGCGCCCATACAATCCCTTCAATACAAATCTAAGTGATCATCAAGACTACCCAGTATAGGCTTACTTTGCACGGGTAACAAGTAGACATCTTATAACTGGAAATTAGCGAAACATATTTGCATTTAAACACTTCACATAAGTTCTCTTCTCCATGTGGACTTCAAAGTTACACAAAGTGCAATGTGAAAGTAACATCTTATACTACTACTCCCATAAATTTCTCCTTCAGGATTTCATTAGCTTAGGCAAACTACATTCATCATTAATAAACTTTATCATAAACAAGACATATCCTGAACATGCCTTTAATCAACAACATTAAGTCAGGTAATCTCATTTTCATTACAAAAGGACCCATTCGTACATTGAATATAAACACCCAGCAAGACTCCCATTTCAAGTTCCTACTCGGTCAATGGATTGATAGGGTCCCATACCTCCACCTTTCCAATGTAGTACACTGTTTCGGAGACTCGTTTATTTCATTCTTTGGTGGGGGATATATTTAAACTACATAGACCATTAGAGCTACAAAAGGTATCCCGTATTAATCCCTAAAGGATGAGGGATCCCTACTTGCCTAAGGTAGGGTCATTCTCTTAGCCTTTACATTGAAATTCCAATGTATATACCTATGCGGGAGCATTGTTAAGTGATAAGGATATTGTCTCTAAGTAACTCATTCGTAGTCATCGCAAAAGGTACATTGGATACAACATCTCATCTCACGAGGTGTAACCACCACTTCATCATATCCTCTCGGTGTTAAGCATAACTCCCCCATGGAGTCTCTAATATTAATTAATAAGGGTAAAGGGATAGATAATTAGTACACATCTCAATTCACTAGGGATACTTTTCCCTAGATGTCACAATGTAACACCACATCTCAACTCAGGAAGGGCATCCAACCTCCAACTTGTCTTAGAAAAATCTTGGGAAATAGTAAGGTTGCTACTTAAAACTTAATCTCAACTCATGAAGAGTGTTCACCCCAGACTCCCCTCTTCATTACAAGTTTTTTTTATAGGAAGGGTATAATATGGTCTAAACAATTCATCTCTACTCACGAAGAGTGCCCACCCTACAATTCCCCATTCATATTCATTAGCTTCATTCATTCATTCAAAGTTTGTATGTGGGTACATGTGAGCACTCTTTTCACATAATAACCATTTTCATAACATTGACTTCTAAACTAGTTCACACCTTCATTCATCATATTTCACACACTAGCATGCTTCACTCATATACATTATTGATTTAACATAATCTCTATAATACATATAATTCAAGTTTCAAAAAGCATATCAACATGAACATCATAATCATCATACTTTACATCACATACTACGCCCTCAAGTCCATAATCAAAATGAAAATATTCATACATATATACATATACTTCATGTAAACACCGACATCAAAAGTTGACCATATCACTCCAGAGCATTTAATAATAAGAATTAAAAAATATGATTAACTTACCATTTATCCAGGTTTTCACCACCAATTCTAAAATCCTCCAATAACTTATCAGAAAATACGCCTTAGGGCAGTAGATAAATTATAATATAACCATAAAGAAACCTTAGTTCTAATATTATCTAATTATGTTCATTGTAACCTAAATGTTAGAAATATGCATAATCTTGGGTTCATTAGGGTTTTTAACTTCAAAATCATCAACTAAGTCTAAAAAAATTCATTTTAATAATTAAAACATTTTCATTCAAAGACCCACACTTAGAGTCAAAGATAAAAGAAGTTGAAGTTTGAAAACTCTTTTTGAGAACTCCTTGAAGTTGCTCCTTGAATGAAAGAACGTTCAATGATTACTTACATACGTCAATGATAAGAAACCCATGAAATATTTATGAAGAAAATGTCCAAAACATTCAGTTTTATCCCTTCATTTAGTTCTAGATTTTATGGAGTTTTATAGAGTACTTTCTTGAGGGAGGAGTTTTTGATATTTCAAAATAAAGTCTAACCTAGGTAGAGAAGTATAAACAAACTTAAAAAGCCCCTAATACCCTAAAAAAACGTTCATGGCACATAATATACCATTGGTGAATTCAAAAAAAACACCCCAAGTTTGGCAAATTTTTTGACAGCTTTTTTAGGACAACCATTGATACACCCCTACCTTCGGGACGTCACATGGGCGTCGGCCCGTCCTACTAGGGATTCGATTGTGTATTAGGATGGCTCATGGGTATTAATCTCCCACCACTATGGGTGGATCTAATCCCCTAAACAACCACCCGTCAACAACACTACGTCCGTTGGGGAAGGGGGTTGATGGGACACTAAACTTTGTAGTTTTGGCCTAGATGTTGGGGTCCTCTTCTAGGGCCCCTCGTGGGTTCTACGTGGAATGGTACATGGACGTTAAGACTCTATACATGATCATGTAGATCTTCAAAACTTTTACCATCATTTGGACCTTTAAAAACACTCTAAATATGTCAAGGCATACAATAACTCACCTAAGCGCATAGACATTTAGTCATCGAACGTCCCTTGAAGTTTCACAGCTTAACTTAATAAAATTAGACACTATGCAGTAACATAATAAATAACCATTTAAGGACATCAATACTTATCAGACTCATGCTTGTCTCTTGTTTAACCTATTTCATTTTAAGGACGTTACATAAATAATGACGTTACTCATGGATATGTTCAGGGTAAAAACATACACGCACAACTCTCCAAGGACCAACGAAAGAATCCTTGAGGGGGACCCAAGGTCTGGACGGAATGTGCAGCGCCCAGGCTGCCTGTTTTCAAGGTGCCTGCATGTCACACAACTTCCACTCAAAGGGATTATTTTTTGCATTGAGATGCGGGCTGGTCAAGAACCACTCTTAATCCAATTTTTTTCTACAACAAAGACTTGAAGGTGTCCCGAGATGCGCAACCATGCAATAGTTTTGGTTGTGTCGTTTTAAAGTAAAATTGGACTTTGTTAAAAGGTCCAATTAGTGTAGGGGTGTTTTTGGTACTTCGGGTATTCATTATAAAATATTTTAGTCACTTTTAACCCCAATAAAATAATAAAAAAAACCTAAAGTTGAAATCAAAAGTTCTCTATCTATCTCTCCAAAACGTCAATAAATGAATCTTTGAAGCTCCAAGGAAGACTGTAAAAATCTCCAAGTTTTAAACCCATATTTTATGGGATTTGTACCAAATAAGTATGTTGGTTTCATCCTTAATTCTTATCTCATTAACGATGACGATTAAAAGGCTTTAAAAAATATGTCAAAAATCATAAAACCCCTATATTCAATTCTGACCATGAGTTCTTGCATGAAAAGGTTTAAATTGATGATTTATTAAGTATTCAATTTTAATTGATGTTTTTATGATACAAAATTCCATGAAGTAATGTATTAATTGAATTCCTTATTTTCGATCTAAAGTGTGTTTATTGGTCATGACTTAATTATGTTAGATTTATGTTAAGACTTTTATGGGGTATTTAACTATCTGTTGGTTATTGTTGGAATTGTTCATAGTTTGCATTACATTATTGTCACGACCCAATTCGGGGACGCGACTGGCACCCACATTTACCCTCCTATGTGAGCGAACCAACCCATCTAAACCTTAACATTTCAATATAATATCAACAGAAATAATGCGGAAGACATAAACTCATAAATAAACAACTCAACTATTATTAATATTCCCAAAATCTGGAAGTCATCATCACAAGAACATCTATGATCAAATTACTAAACTAAACTATCTAAGAATGTCTAAGAAGCTAAAAATACATAAGAAACTAGTCCATGCCGGAAGTCAAAGCATCAGGACTTATAGAAGAAGATCCAGTCCAAGCTAGAAGCGTTAGCTCACCCTGAGATCCGGTATGACGAAATCTGGCCCGAATTACTGTTGTGTTGAAGTTGACGGAACGGTTGCTGCATAACACAAATAACAAAGGGAAAACATAAAAGTAGGTGGTCAGTACAACCACACGTACTGAGTAGATATCATCGGCCAACTCAAAATATAAGATAATATATATCAAGTAATATTATAAATCAACTATAAACTCAACATGTAGCAACAACAAGTATCATAATCGGCAATAAATACCATCCAGTTCATCCACGAGGGCTCAAGCCTCAATACCATACTCATTTGGGAATTAAGTTCATTATATTGAGTATATTAAAATCTTTCAAGATTCATTATCTTTCTTCCTCTTGTGTCGGTACGTGACACTCCGATCCCCTACCACTATGTGTCGGAACGTGACACTCCGATCCCCTATATGTGTCGGAACGTGACACTCCGATCCCCTATATGTGTTGGTACTTGACACTCCGATCCCCTATATCTACGTGTCGGTTCGTGACACCCGTCCCACTAATACTATGTGTCGGAACGTGACACTCCGATCCACTAATACTATGTGTCGGAACGTGACACTGCGATCCACTAAATTCATTCTATCCGTTCATCAAGCCTTCTCTATACCAAGGCATCATCAATCCCATTACTTTAATTCGTCAAGCCTTCTTTTATACCAAGGAATCATCATTAATATCATAGATTAAAGTTTCTTTCAAGATTTGGGATTCAATGGTTTTCATCATGCTTGTTTTATCAAAATCACATAATCATATTCATGCAAGCATACAATTAAGCATATAGACAGGTTTACAATATCATCAACACATATTATTCACTATTAAGAGTTCACTACGAATATCGTAATATAAACCATAACCTACCTCCACCGAAGACTAGTGATCAAGCAAGAAATTTCCAAGCTTTGTTTTCTCCCCTTTGATCGACTGCTCTCTCTCTCTTTCTTGTTCTTTCTCTTTTGTTTTCTTATGTTCAAACCCTCTTTCTTTTACCCTAATTAATCATATAATTAAGTGCAAAAGAGGGCAATAAACCCCACTAATTAACCCAAAGTTACCTCTTTTATCCCTCAAGGATTTGAGTTATTAATATAAACCCTCAATCTTTATAATTAAGGAAAGAATAGTCCAAAACGACCCTTAAAACGTGTGGAGAAATCCTAAATTGCCTGCGATTTGCGTGGCCTGTGACGGGACGTCGTCCCTGCGACGGTCCGTTACGATGGCCGTCGCAACCTCCCAAATTCCAGGTGGTCTGTGACGGCCCGTCACCCCTATGACGGTCCGTCCTGCACCTCCGTCATGACGGTCAGAAACTCGTTTCTTGCACCAAATTCTCAAAAGTTGAAGTGTTTTGCAATGAAAACACACGACGGTTCGTCGTGGATGTGACGGAACGTCCTGCAGGTCCGTTACAATTTACAGAGAGTCGATTTTAATATCCAATTTGAAGAATTCTAAGTGTCCTGGAATGACACCTCCTCGACGGGCCGTCGTGACCACGACGGTCCGTCGTGACACTCGTCGTTCCAGCCAGTTTTTCCCAGAAATGGACTCTGTTGCTCAAAACGACTAAACAGGTCGTTACAATAGATACCAATTTACCCATCGTTCGTCCCCGAACGATCAAAAGAAGGAAAACAATGGCGAAAAGGAGTACCTGAATCTGTAAACAGATGTGGGTATTTTTCTTGCATATCTGCCTCCTTCTCCCAAGTAGCCTCTTCAACCGGTCGATTCTTCCATTGCACTTTGATGGATGCAATCTCTCTCGACCTCAGCTTGCGAACTTCTCTATCTAATATAGCAACCGGTTCCTCTTCATAAGTCAAGTTCTCATCCAACAAAACTGAATCCCAACGGATAATGTAGTTTCCATCTCCGTGGTATCTCTTCAACATTGATACATGAAACACCGGATGCACTCCGGACAGCCCTGGGGGCAAGGCTAATTCATAAGCCACCTCCCCTATTCTCTTAAGAACTTCAAATGGTCCAATATACCTTGGACTTAACTTACCCCTTTTTCCGAACCGCATCACCCCTTTCATGGGTGAAACCTTCAACAGGACTTGTTCACCTTCCATGAACTCCAAGTCTCTAACCTTTCGGTCTGCATACTCCTTTTGTCTACTTTGAGCCGCCAAAAGCTTTTCTTGAATAGCTTTTACCCTCTCCATAGAATCTCTCAACAGATCAGTCCCCCACGGTCTAACTTCAAAAGCGTCAAACCAACCAATGGGAGATCTACACCTCCTCCCATACAATGCTTCAAATGGAGCCATGTCAATACTGGAGTGATAGCTATTATTATATGAAAACTCTGCCAATGGTAAAAAGCTATCCCAATGGCCACCAAACTCTATCACACATGCACGAAGCATATCCTCCAACACTTGAATCGTTCGCTCAGACTGACCATCGGTCTGAGGGTGAAATGCAGTGCTAAGGTCCAACCTAGTACCTAATTCAGCATGTAGTGTCCTCCAAAACTTAGAGGTAAACTGCGTACCTCTATCCGATATGATGGAGAGTGGAACTCCATGCAACCGAACGATCTCTGAGATGTAGATTTTGGCCAACTTCTCTGCATTGTAGGTCACTTTGACCGTAATGAAATGAGCTGACTTAGTTAACCTGTCAACAATCACCCAAATAGAGTCATACTTACTCAATGTCTTGGGAAGACCAACCACGAAGTCCATCGCGATTCTCTCCCACTTCCATTCAGGAATGGGCATTCTCTGAAGTGTTCCTCCGGGCCTCTGGTGTTCATACTTTACTTGTTGACAGTTTGGACATTTTGCAATAAAGTCAACAATATCGCGCTTCATTCTACTCCACCAGAAGTGTTGCTTTAGGTCGCGATACATCTTGGTTGCACCAGGATGTATAGAATATCCGGAACTATGAGCCTCGGTAAGAATAGTGGTGATCAAATCATCGATGCGGGGTACACATACCCTTCCCTTAATTCTCAAAACACCTTCCTCATCAATTATTGCCTCTATAGCCTCTCCTTGCAACACTTTATCTCGGATTCGACTTAGCTTCTCATCATCAAACTGTTTCCCTTTAATCTGATCAAGAAAAGAAGATTTTTCCTCTACACAAGCTAACAGTCCTCCCTTCTCATTTATTTCCAACCTCATAAGGTCATTAGCCAGAATCTGTACTTCTCTAGCCAATGGGCATCTAGAAGCTTGCAAATGAGCTAGACTTCCCATGCTTCCGGCCTTTCTACTCAAAGCATCTGCCACAACATTCGCCTTCCCCGGATGATACAAGATAGTGATGTCGTAGTCCTTTAGTAGTTCCATCCATCTCCTTTGTCTCAAGTTCAAGTCTTTCTGAGTGAATACATACTGTAGGCTACGATGGTCCGTGTAGACTTCACACTTAACCCCATACAAGTAATGTCTCCATTGCTTTAGTGCAAATATTACCGCGGCCAACTCCAAATCATGGGTCGGATAGTTACGTTCATGCACCTTTAGTTGCCTCGAAGCATAAGCAATCACATTCTTCTCTTGCATTAGCACTGCACCCAACCCAGAATAGGATGCATCACAATAAACAATGAAGTTCTTACCCTCTACCGGCAAGGTGAGGATAGGTGCGGTAGTCAACAAGGTCTTGAGCTTCTGAAAGCTTTCCTCACACTCATCCGACCATACAAATGGAACATTCTGCTTAGTCAAGTTCGTCAATTGGGAAGCAATGGAAGAGAATCCCTTGACAATCGGCGGTAGTAGCTAGCTAAACCCACAAAACTCCTTATTTCTGACACGTTTGTAGGTCTTACCCAATTCTTCACTGTCTCAATCTTGGATGGATCCACCATCACTCCATCCTTAGAAACCACGTGCCCTAAGAAGGACACTGAATCTAGCCAAAACTCACACTTGGAGAATTTCGCATAAAGCTTTTTCTTTCTCAACAACTCTAACACCATTCTCAAATGCTCCTCATGTTCCTTCTTACTTTTGGAGTATATCAGTATATCATCAATAAACACAATCACAAAGAGGTCCAAGTATGGCTTGAAAATCCCGTTCATCAAGCTCATGAAGGCAGCAGGGGCATTAGTAAGACCAAACGACATTACCACAAATTCATAATGCCCATACCTAGTTCGAAAAGCAGTCTTTGGCACATCCGTTGCTCGTATTTTCAATTGGTGATAACCGGACCTCAAGTCAATTTTTGAGAAGACACAAGCACCTTGTAACTGATCGAACAAGTCATCAATGCGAGGAATGGGGTACTTGTTCTTAATAGTTACTTTGTTCAACTGTCGGTAATCTATGCACATTCGAAAGCTCCCATCCTTCTTCTTTACAAATAGCACCGGAGCACCCCAAGGAGATGCACTTGGTCTAATGAAGCCTTTGCTCAACAACTCTTGAAGTTGTGCCTTTAACTCTCTTAATTCGGCGGGAGCCATTCTATACAGGGGAATAGAAATGGGGCGAGTACCTGGTTCCAAATCAATGCAGAAGTCTATATCCCTATCTGGTGGCATACCGGGAAGATCTGCAGGGAACACATCCAAAAACTCACAGACCACTGAAACCGACTCGATCGAAGGTACTTGGGTAGTGTCATCCTTGAGATGTGCCAAGAAAGCTAGACAACCCTTACTAACCATCTTCTGAGCACGAATAAAGGAGATGATACGCACCGGATTGGGAGTGTAGTCACCCTCCCACACTAACGGATCTGCCCCAGGCTTGGCTAATGTTACCGTTTTAGCATTACAATCCAAAATCGCAAAGTTTGGAGAAAGCCAAGTCATACCCAGAATTACATCAAAGTCACCCATTTCTAAAATAACCAAATCTACATAAGTGTTGCTCCCCACAAAATTCACCAAACAAGACCTATACACTTTTTCGACTATCACAGACTCACCCACCGGAGTAGAAACACGAATAGGCATGTCAAGTAATTCACAATGCAAATTTAGACCATTAGCAAATGAGGAAGATACATATGAAAACGTTGAGCCAGGGTCAAATAATACAGATGCCATACAATCACAAACCAAGAGATTACCTGTGATAACAGCATCAGACGCCTCCGCTTCAGACCTCCCAGGGAAAGCATAACAATGGGCCCCATTATTTGTCTGTCTGTTGCCCCTACCATGTTGTGTAGTAGTGGCTCCGTTTTGCCCATCACCTCTGCCGTTTTGGTGACCGCCATTACCTCGACCCCCACGTCCTCCAGAAAAACGGCCTCTACCATGACCACCCCTACCTCTAGCTAGTGGGGCTCTGTAACTCTGTTTTGTACAATTCCTCCTAATATGTCCAATCTCCCCACATCCATAGCACTCTCTGGAATCGAGCATAGGTCTCTCGGAGTAGTGTTGACCATTCTGAGGTGGACCCCCAACTACAGTCTGTAGTGAAGACTGTATTGGTCGAACTGAGTGACCTCCGGAGTTCTGCCCTCTAGAGTAGGAACCATTAAACTCACCTCCCCTTCGAAACCTCTTTGATGTCGATGTCGTGGTGAAGTCATCTGGCTTCAGTCCTTCCACCTCTATCACAAAGTCTACCACCTCTTGGAAGGATGTTGCCGTTGCTGCTACCTGTAAGGCTGAAATCCGCAACTCCGACCTCAACCCCTTCACGAAACGGCGAATCCGTTCTTGTGGACTGAAACAAAGTTGGGTGGCATATCTGGATAGTGCGCAAAATTTAGCCTCATACGCGTTTACTGTCATCCTTCCTTGCTCGAGACTCAAGAACTCATCCCTCTTTCTATCTCTCAAAGTCCTTGGGATATACTTCTCCATAAACAGGGTAGAGAATGATTCCCAAGTCATAGGTGGTGCCTCTATTGGTTGACACTCAACATGTGAACGCCACCACATTTTGGCGTTCCCTTGGAACTGATAGCTCACGAACTCGACACCAAACCTCTCTAATATCCCCATCTTGTGTAGTAGCTCATGACAATCAACCAGAAAATCATAAGCATCCTCAGATTCTGCACCCTTGAAGACTGGAGGTTTCAATTTCAAGAACTTACTGAAAAGTTCGTGTTGATCGTTTGTCATGATAGGCCCAGTAGTCAGACGTGGAAATGTGCCTATTCCCAATGATGCATCCATGCGGGGAGCCATAGTAGCCGCATGTCGTATCTCTGAAACCGGAGGTGTTGGTGCAGAAACCACTGGAGGTGCCTGACCCTGATCAGACAACCCGCTAAGATAAGCAAGTACTTGGTTGATCATCTCTGGGGTAGGTTGGGGTGGCAATTCCTCATGTTGCACTTGTTCATTCTCCCCTTCCTCACCCTCTCCTACTACCTCCTCAGTCGGTGGAGGAGTCACTGCCCTAGTATCAGATGGGCTAGGGGCTCGTCCTCTTCCTCAAGAGGACGTCCTCCCACGACCTCTTCCACGGCCTCTTGCCGCTGTTCTTCCTCGAGCCACAGCCCCAGTGGCTGGCTCAGTTGTTTCTTGTCTTTCCGTTGTTGCTGCTGGTGCGGTCATTGCTCTAGTTCTAACTATCTGCGAAATAGAGTGAAGATGGTCAGATACCAATTTGTATCACCTAGATACCAATTGGACTCAAGTAGTAGCACGAAAGAAAGAATGAAAGAATGGAATTTTCCTAAAGTCTTATAGCCTCTCAAGGAAAAGTAAAGGCGTCCCCCTACCGTTCCTTAAGACTCTACTAGACCTGTTCTTGTGTGATGAGACCAATGAACCTAACGCTCTGATACCAAGTTTGTCACGACCCAATTCGGGGACGCGACTGGCACCCACATTTACCCTCCTATGTGAGCGAACCAACCCATCTAAACATTAACATTTCAATATAATATCAACAGAAATAATGCGGAAGACTTAAACTCATAAATAAATAACTCAACTATTATTAATATTCCCAAAATCTGGAAGTCATCATCACAAGAACAACTATGATCAAATTACTAAACTAAACTATCTAAGAATGTCTAAGAAGCTAAAAATACATAAGAAACTAGTCCATGCCGGAAGTCAAAGCATCAAGACTTATAGAAGAAGATCCAGTCCAAGCTAGAAGCGTTAGCTCACCCTGAGATCCGGTATGACGAAATCTGGCCCGAATTACTGTTGTGTTGAAGTTGACGGAACGTTTGCTGCATAACACAAATAACAAAGGGAAAACATAAAAGTAGGGGGTCAGTACAACCACACGTACTGAGTAGATATCATCGGCCAACTCAAAATAGAAGATATATATATCAAGTAATATTATAAATCAACTATAAACTCAACATGTAGCAACAACAAGTATCATAATCGGCAATAAATACCATCCAGTTCATCCACGAGGGCTCAAGCCTCAATACCATACTCATTTGGGAATTAAGTTCATTATGTTGAGTATATTAACATCTTTCAAGATTCATTATCTTTCTTCCTCTTGTGTCGGTACGTGACACTCCGATCCCCTACCACTATGTGTCGGAACGTGACACTCCGATCCCCTATATGTGTCGGAACGTGACACTCTGATCCCCTATATGTGTCGGTACGTGACACTCCGATCCCCTATATCTACGTGTCGGTTCGTGACACCCGTCCCACTAATACTATGTGTCAGAACGTGACACTCCGATCCACTAATACTATGTGTCGGAACGTGACACTCCGATCCACTAAATTCATTCCATCCGTTCATCAAGCCTTCTCTATACCAAGGCATCATCAATCCCATTACTTTAATTTGTCAAGCCTTCTTTTATACCAAGGCATCATCATTAATATCATAGATTAAAGTTTCTTTCAAGATTTGGGATTCAATGGTTTTCATCATGCTTGTTTTATCAAAATCACATAATCATATTCATGCAAGCATACAATTAAGCATATAGACAGGTTTACGATATCATCAACACATATTATTCACTATTAAGAGTTCACTACGAATATCGTAATATAAACCATAACCTACCTCCACCGAAGACTAGTGATCAAGCAAGAAATTCCCAAGCTTTGTTTTCTCCCCTTTGATCGACTGCTCTCTCTCTCTTTCTTGTTCTTTCTCTTTTGTTTTCTTATGTTCAAACCCTCTTTATTTTACCCTAATTAATCATATAATTAAGTGTAAAAGAGGGCAATAAACCCCACTAATTAACCCAAAGTTACCTCTTTTATCCCTCAAGTATTTGAGTTATTAATATAAACCCTTAATCTTTATAATTAAGGAAAGAATAGTCCAAAACGACCCTTAAAACGTGTGGAGAAATCCTAAACTGCCTGGGATTTGCGTGGCCTGTGACGGGACGTCGTGCCTGCGATGGTCCGTTACGATGGCCATCGAAACCTCCCAAATTCCAGGTGGTCTGTGACGGCCCGTCACCCCTGTGACGGTCCGTCCTGCACCTCCGTCATGACGGTCAGAAACTCGTTTCTTGCACCAAATTCTCAAAAGTTGAAGTGTTTTGCAATGAAAACACACGACCGTTCGTCGTGGATGTGACGGAACGTCCTGCAGGTCCGTCACAATTTACAGAGAGTCGATTTTAATATCCAATTTGAAGAATTCTAAGTGTCCTGGAACGACACCTCCTCGACGGGCCGTCGTGACCACGACGGTCCGTCGTGACACTCGTCGTTCCAGCCAGTTTTTCCCAGAAATGGACTCTGTTGCTCAAAACGACTAAACAGGTCGTTACAATTATTGATATGGAGGAGTTGTTGGCCTTGTCTTATGGATATTATCATTGGTAAAATCTCTTGTTGTGTAATTGTTTTTTTGAAATGCTACGGAATTGTGATTATGGCTACTGAAAGTCCTTAGTTTACCTTATTCCTTTATTTAACGTAGAATTGATATCAAAGTTTTATTTAGTGTATGGACAATTTAGGATAGCGGTGTTTACTCGTTATAAATGCAATGAACATGGCCTTGTCACCATCATAATGTTTACCACACTATTATAATTATATAGGTTTATTTAGTGGATAAGGTGAAGCTTCTCATGTGATGTTTATATGATCTTGTATAGGTTCTATGATTTTATGATAGAGTTTATTTCCTCTCTAATTGTTGATATATGATAATGAAGCACTAAGGATACTCTTCATAGAATCATGTGGTATCTTGAGGTTGTAGACTTAATTGTGCCTACTTGGTACTTGAATTTTACTGAATCGAAGACTTATTATCAAGACCCCAAAGTACTCCCTAAAAGTTAGGGAGAACCCTCGGTTCGTGGCAAGACGTACTTGACCTTTTGTTATCTTGTACAATCCCTTTACCTATCGTTCATTGCATAAGACATGAAAAGTAGAGCGGAATTTAAAACTTTTCACGAATATATTCATAAAAGGAAATCTTTGATATATACTAAAGAATATCATCATCACAAGTCAACTTAAAGACACGACATAATATCTTAGGGACACAATCCTTAACATTGAAATAACATACATATTAAGTAATTATATAAGAGAACTAAGAAAACGATTGTGCCCTCGAATATATGAGGACATACATTATCTTTAGAGGAACTTCCCAAGCTTCACCTTCAAACCTTCAAAATCTTCGAACCTATACTTATAGTATTCAAAAGTATGGGGTTAGTACAAATATTGTATTAAGTATGGAATATGCAAAAACATGCGAAAAGGGACATTTTAGTAAAATAACATTTCATATAAATTAAGTAGAACATTCAAGAACATAAGAGCAAGAGACCATAAGAATCATCCTTTAACACTTAGAAATGGTTTTACATAATTTTAAACTCAAAAGAACACTTAACATTAAACTAACCAAATGTTACATTGAATTTATATGACACTTATATTGAACTACAAGACTCCAACGTAGTTAACACCAAAAGTATTGCCAATGAGGAATAAACATCATTTCTGTCGGTGTTTCAATACAAAGGTCATCCTTAGACTCACTAAGTCAAGAAATGAAGAAAGCATACATATACCTCCTTCAATATACACAAAAGCAACCCTCAAGACTTCCTCCATTTCGACATACTTACCTAAGGATAACAAGCACCCACCCAATGGTAGTACAATATAAGAACTCCAAACAAAACACAAAAAATAACCTTTCGGAATGCCAACTTATTGCAATGAGTAGATGGCGTCCGATACAACCACCTACCCTAAGTAGTACATGCTTTTAGAAGACATGGCACCAAGACTCTTCTATTGGAAGAACCTACCTAGTGCAATGGATAGATGTGTCCCATACCATCACCTACCCTAAGTAGTACGTTCTTTTGGAAGACTTAGTTCATTCAATTTAAATAAGACTCACCAAGACTCCCCTTTCGGATTGCTTACTTAGTGCAATGGATAAATAACATTCCATTCCATTACCTACGCTAAGTACAACACTCCTTAGAAGACATAGCAAATTCTTTTGTTTTGTGGGAGTTATATTAACCAACATATACCTTAAGAACTAGACATGCAATCCCGACATTAACCCCTATCGGATTAGGGATTCTCACTTGCCTCGAGTAAGGTCATTCTTTTTAGCTTTTACATGGCTTTTGAAATAGCTAAATCTATGTGGGCGCATAGTTAAGGGATAAGGAGATTGCTACTATGTAACTCATTCTCTATTAACGAGGAGTACTCATATAAAGAGGTACATTGGAATACAAAATCTTAACTTACGAAGTGTAACCACCTCTTCTTCATATCAACTCGGTGCTAGAGATAACCCCCCAGATTCTAAACATCTTAAACAATATGTTAAGGATAACTAGTGAACACCACATCTCAACTCACGAAGGGCATTCATCCTCCGACCTATTTTAGAAAACTCTTAGGATGTATTCAGGTTTGTACTAAACACTTCATCTCAACTTAGCTTCATGCATTCGTTTAAGTGTGTGTGAGTGTACTTGTAATCACATCTTGCATATAAGTATCATTTCATTTACATTATCTTCTATACATTCTTTAGACCTACATTCATTAATTAACACACTTAACATGCTTCACAAAGTCATATACATTACTTTGGAATAATCTAAGCCAAACATGCCATGCAACTTCACAAAAAACAAAACAAGACTTATCTTCTATATTATTTCATTTCATATACTCGGCCTTAACATCTACACTCACAAATCATACTAATTAATATCATATTCATTAAATAACCACCACTACCAAGAAGGTTGACCATACCAGTCAAGAACAATTTATCATAAGAATTAAACAATATGAGCAAATAACTATATAATAAACCACGATCTATAACCAATTTCTCAACATTTTATCATACTCACGCCATTAGGGCAGTAGATAAACAAAAATAACAACATAAGAAAACCAAACTTCACACCTTACCAAAACATTCTCATTTAACCCATTTCTTACCAAAACTTTGAGATATACATAAACATTATTTCATTATGTTTTTAACATTAAAATAATAAATTCATACTATAATAAGCATATTTGCATAATCAAAACACTTTTACAAGAAGACCCATGCAAAAAATTAAAAAAGAAGGAAATAGAGTTTCAAAACTTTTTTTGAGATCTCTTGGAAATGGCTCTTTGAGTGGCAGAGGGTTAAATGATGGATGTAATACCTTAAATGTATGAAAAACCACTTATTTTTTATGAATAACACGTCCCAACCATCCCTCCATGTACTTCTTGACTTCTATCTTCCAAAGAGTCTTGAGAGAGAATTCTAAGGGAGAGGGTTTTAGGTTTTAGGAAAATGATGTCAAAAATTAGGCCTTGGGGTTTCAAATACATTAATATACCTAATAAACCCTAAAAAATAACTTCCTATGGTAATAAAATACTTGGGGTGAATTTACCAAACACCCCAAGACTTCAAAGCCAAAAGACAGCTTTTGCAGGCAGCACAAAGGGTTCCCTACAGACGGGCAGTTCTTCAACCAACGCCCTGTCTATGGGGTGTCGTTGGTTGGGAATGAAACTCTACAATGTTAAGGATTATATTTAAAAATGATGTACCAGGTCGACGGTCCGTCTCCTGGTCAATGGCTCATCGATGGATTACTGCTTTTAGGCAGTTTTGTCTAAGACTTGGGCCCTTAATATGGTGCCCCTTGTGGGTCCTAGGAAGGGCTGTGCCTGCTTTTTAAAACCCTAAACTAATTCATCTAGGTCTTAGGAATATCTAATGCATGTTTCAAGAAAAATTAACTCATCAAACTCAATCGAACACCTCAAGACACACAAGTACTTTCTAAGTCACACCTTCCGAACTTCATGGACTTTCTTAGTCAATTAAAATCCAAGCATAACCAAAATTCACGCAATGAAAAATAATGCTAAATTTACTTATTTTAAAATAAAATTAACTCAAGAAACACTCGTGAGGCTATAGTTCACCTTAGTTATTTTTGTGGCATAACACTTATATAGATTTTTGAAAATGAAAAGAAGGTTAAGATTGAGATATGAACCATTATTGGCATCCCATGTTTACCACATCATGGTAGAAGTATTTTGATTTTGTAGGACTTAGAGATTTTTCCTTCTCAAATACTGTCACGAGAATGAACTCACTCTATTCTCAAATACTATCACAAGAATGAAGTCACTCTATGAGAAATAAGGCAAAGCACTGAGTTGGAATGCTAGTGGTACTAGCTCTACTTGAGAATGACACTAGAGTACAAATAAGATCTTGATATACCCTATTACATGTGTTCACATGAGATGTGTCCTTTCTTCATACTTTGGCAAGTAGAACACCTTCTACGATGTAGGGTCTTATGACACTACATTCCAAATCTAGCTAGGGTGGTCTATATCGGTTAATGTATATTCAAATCATGTGGGATGTGCAATATAATATTTATAGGTACTACAATGTTTAGGTAGTAAAATTGGAAGCTATAAAAACATGGAATGAAAAGGCCATGAAGATGCTAGAGTGAGTTCCCTACGTCTTAAACTACCATTACTTGAAATCCTGTACTTATTTAGTTTTCTATTAAATGGTTTTGATGAATAATTCTTGGTTATGAAAAGGTATATTGTATAGAAAGGTTCTTATCTAGGGTAGATTTTAGCATCACCTAGATGTGATATAAGAGGGTGTATGGGTAATCTCCTTATGTCTTACAGATGTGAGTTTTAGAGTAACCTCAGGAATAGGGTATAAAGTGATGAAAATGCTTACTTGATAAACATTAAACATGTGTTATATGTGATTTTATGATTGTTATCATGTCTATTGAAATCTTTTTGTGAAGGTTTTTTTCAAAATATCATGAAATCATATCTTAAAGTAAATGTCCAATTTTGTATAGTTTTCTTGCATCTTCATCGTACTTAGTGCATTAATCGTTCTAATTAAATATGTTCCTCAATGTCTACAAGTACAATTACCTAGTGAGGATATTTAAAACTAGAAGCTTTGGAAGTATATTTGTCTCAAGATTGGTATGTCCTCATAAGTTTGAGGACGTGTACTTTATTTCTGGTTTTCTTTCTTTAAAAACATTGTATTAGACAATAAGTTCATTTTCTATATAAAGGGTCATCACTCTATGATAATGACATGTGTCTTAGGAGGATCGATGATGAGACTTGGTTTTCTTATATTTCTATAAAAGAGTTCCTTATTGACTTTATATGTAAAAAGTTTTAAGCTTGCACTACATTTCACATATATGTGAGGAATTAATTCTATGAGGATTATATAAGACCTTAGAGATGTAGAGTACACCGTGTGACATGGTGCTCCTACGTCATTACAGATTCTGTATAAGAGAATAAGGTTATGAAGTAGTCTTTAGAATTCAATATTTCATAAATCCATCTCTAGTGGAGTCTTGTTCATCGATGTGAGTCACGAAACCTCTATGATCGAGAGGCTATAGGAAAAAAGAAGTTTAACTTTATTCATTACTCTTTTCTCGTGCAATAGAGGTGAGGTTATAAGTGTCTTTTGGTAATGTCCTATCTAGTGTTTATAGGATATGAATACAAGAAGGACGCATGTAAGAAGAGTGTATGAGAAAGTGATGAATAAAGGAGTTCCTCCCCAAGGTGAACAATTTCCCCAAGGTAGTCAAGTTCCTCATGTTGTAAAAGTCCCTATAGCTAATCAAAGGAATGAGGTTTCATTCGTTACCCTGAACATGACTAATGAGGAGGTTAGAGGGGCTCTTCTTACCCTAGTTGAAGTCGTAACAGCTCAAGCGAATCTAGATGTGGGGCCTAGGGTGAATTCTCTTGATATTACCATGACATATAGGTTGAGGAATTTGTGAGGATGAATCCTCCTACCTTTTCTGTCTTTAAGGTTGGAGAGGATCCCCAAGCATTATTGGATGAGGTTTATAATATAGTTCATGTTATGGTGGTGACTTCAAGGGAAAAAGTGGAGTTGCCTTCATACTAATTGAAAGAGGCTTCTAAAGTTTTGTACAGTCAATGGAAATACAATAGGCTAGTTGAATCGGGTCCAATAGAGTTGGAAGAGTTTAATGAATCCTTCTTAGGAAAATACTTTCCCCATTAGAAAAGCGAAATTAAGATATATGAATCTATAAACCTTGGGAAAGGTCATATGCGTATAGAGGAGTATATCTTGAAGTTTATGTTGTTGTTTAAATATGTTCCATCCTTTGTGTCTAACCCTAGAGATGAGATGAGTAGGTTCTTGACCGGTGCTCTAACGTTTTGAAGGAGGAGTATCGTACACAAATTCTCCATGGTGACATGAATATATCTAGGCACAAGGCGTATGCTTAATAAATGGAAGAGACTATGCTCGGGAGAAGAAGTAGGGATGTTCAGAGAGAAAGTACATATGAGCAAGATCAACCTAGGCTTATGAAGAAGGCTCCAAATCAAGATGTTCTTAGTGCCCCAAAGGCCAACTATTATAGGGGTTCTTATTCAAATATTGATAGACCTACTTGCTCAAATACTTGGAAGAATAACTTTGGGAATTGTTTAGCCAATACTATTGGGTGCTTTGTTTATAGGAAGAATGATCACAATGTGATAAATTGTCCTGATATTGCGGCTGGAAGGAGAGAGGCCAAACAATCCCTCTACAATGGTCCCGATGTGGGTGAACAAAAGAAGAACTGTTTGTATGCTCTCCAAGAAAACAAGGAAGCAAATCAGGATGAAGGTACCAGTAAGTAATAGTTAGTTTTCCCTTTTGTGTTTTGATGAGGTTTTCCCAAGTGGGGGAGTATGATGAATACTTGGGCTGGTGGATTTTGTCTCTTCTCTTTTTCTCTTCTTTTCTATTCAAGCTTGAGTGTTAGAACTTTCTATTAGCATGTGCATGAATTGTGATTCTTTGTGAAAAATCAGTTTCATTGTTTGCTTAAAAGTTTTGAATGTTTTCATAAATTTATGTTAAAATTAGCTTCAATGATTTTGCCTATGTTGTAGAAGTGCATCTTTAGTAAATTGCCTAAAAGTTGCGTGAGTGAACTTATGAGCATGTTTAATGCTGAACTTTTAAAAATATTGCATAATTAAATTTTATGAGAAATTTGCATGATTTGATCAAAAATGTTGTAGTTAGCGTGATGTTATGTGGAAAAGGATGTTCCTCCTATCTGAAATGAGAAATGTAGAGTCTTGTTGTATGATAAGTTATAGGTGTTGTTCCTACTCTATTATTGTGGTTTAAGTCTCTTCCTTACGTAGAATTGATATTGCTTCTAGCTATGTTATCGTGCATGATGTGGTATGGTCGTGAACTGCTAGTATTTAGTTTTTTACATCTTAAAATCGTTGAAAGTGTTTTAGTATCATTGAAGAACAAATGTTTTCTAAGTGGGGAAGATTTTACAATCCTTAAAATGAATTGGGATAAATTAGAGCTTGATGTATGTTTAATGAGTTAATAACTTGTTAATATTATAATTAATAGCCTTTGAAGTCATTTTTAAAGAGTTTTCAAGTCAAACGTCAAAGGATGACCTAGAAATTCGGAAACTAGTCTTATGTGTGTTAGTATGACCTTGTATGTTGTATGTGTTTTTATGTGCTGTATGGTATCTAAAATCAAAGGGGGTTTACCCTAAAATAAAGAGGGAATGTTTTTTGGGTTAAAATGCACGGGAATGACTCCCCAAGGACAAGCCAAAGGGTCCCTGAGGAGGACCCAAAGCAAGAAGGCTACCAAGGCAGTGACCAGGTAGCGTGTTAAAGGGCTAAAATTTTTCATTGCGACGCAGGCTTGTAGTGAATCATTATGCCTAAATTAAAATTCTAAAACCATGATTTGGAGGTGTCCACGCGACGCGGAGCCATGCCACATATTTGGTCTCGTCGATTTAATGTAAAATTTATCTTGGTTAGTAGGTCCAATTAGTTTAGGGTTGTTTTGGGTAAATTGGAGGTTACTTTAAATATTTTTTGAGTTACTTTTAACCCCAACACACCAATCAAAACAAAACTCTTAATTTCAAATCAAAAGCTCTCTATTCTTTCTATCTCCAAAACCTCTATTGATGGAGTTTTGAAATTGACAGAAAGATGGACAAAATCTCCGAGATTTCAACACAAATTTCGTGGGATTTATACAAATAGGTATAGTGATTTCATTCTTGATTCTTCACTCATTTAAGGAGCAATTTCAAAAACTTTTCAAAAGATCTCAAAAATCGTAAAAATCATATTCGGAATGCTAGGGATGGGTTCTTCCAAGAAAAGGTTTTAATTGATAATTTATGAACTATTCAATGTTAATTGATGGTTTTATGATAAAACAAAATTACATGAACCACTTTATTCATGGAATTCCTTATTTTTGCTTTAAAATTGGTATATTGATCATGACTTAATTATGTTAGATTCATGTTTAGATTGTTATGCACTATTGAATAATACATTTATCATTGTTTGAATTGTTCATGGTTTGCTTTATAGTATTGATATATATATATATATATATATATATATATATATATATATATATATATATATATATATTAGGCTTTTTTGAATTATTGATATGGAGGAAATGTTGGGCTAGGCTTATAGATATTGTCATCGCTAACATCTCTTAATGTGTGAATTTGTTGGGAAGGCTAAGGAATTTTTATTATGGCCATTGAAAGGTGGATAGTTAACCTAATTCCTTTATTTAATGTAAAATTGATATCGAATTGTTATTGATTGGTGTGATCCAGTTATGGGGGCCGTGTTTTAGTTGTTATAAATGCAATGAATATGTCCTTGTCAACATCATAATGTGAATTATGGTATAATCATCATAAGTTATGAGTTAGTGTATAAGGTGAAGGTGCTCATGTGATGTCTATATGATGTTATGTTGGTTGTATGATGATATTATTGTATTTATTTCGATTGTAATTGTTGATATATGATGAAGTACTAATGAGAGTATTTATAGAATAATGTTGTATCTTGTGTTGGTAGACATAGTTGTCCTTAATTGGTACTTGAATTGTATTGAAAAATAATAAATGAGTAATATAGTGTCTTGACTTTGTAGGAATTAGGCACTTTTTTCTTGAATGAATTACAGAATGAAAGTCTAGTATCGGTAGACCTAAAGTAGGTACCCTTCTTTGAAAGAATTTCATAGAACCTTTAATATGAAAACAAGGTTAAAAAAGATCTATCGTAATGTAACTTGATTGGTAGCCCTTGTGGATCCCATCTTGGAAAAATTATTTTTATTTGGTAGGACTTAGAGATGGTAACTTGTCAAATACTATCACGTTAGTTAACTTACTCTATGAGAAACAAAGCACAGCACTGAGTTGATATGCTGGTGGTAGTAGCTCTACTTGAGAATTATACTAGAGTACAGAGAAGCCCTTGAAATCTACTTAACCATTGCATGAAATGTGTTCTTTATTCTACCTATGGATCGTAGAACATCTTCCACGGTGGGGGTCCAATGACACCGGATTCTATACCTATCTAGTGTGATCAATAACGATTAGTACCTATTCTCATCACGTTGGATGTGCAATTTAGTATCGGATAATTTTTACAAAGTGTATGTTCTTGAATGGGATGTTATCTACACATGGCACGAGTGTAGGCTTTGAGAATTCTAAAGTGAAGTCTTGGAATTTCATTAATGAATAACTCTTGCTTAGGGAAAGGTATATCGTACATGTAGGTTCTTCTCTAAGGTAGCTTTGAAGTTCAGTTAAGTGCTCTTGAAGTAGATGTATTGGCTGTCTCTTCATGTGTTACTCAGGTGACTCTTAGAGTAACCTTAGGTAGAGGTCCTAAATTGATGTAAATACTTACTTGTTTAATATGGAATATGTCTTATATGTGATTCAATGATTGGTATCATGTGTGTTGAACTCTTATTATGAGGTTTTTTTTTAAAATAAAAGTAGCATGAAAGCATATCTTAAAGTAAATATCCTTTTTTGCATTGTTTTCTTGCATGGTCACCATACATAATGCATAAATATTGTTAATTTCATATGTTTCTCTATGTCTACAAGTGTAGGTGGAAAGTGAGGATTTCTAAAAGTTAAAGCATGGGAATTTTCTTTTTCTCTCAAGATTCGTATGTCCTCATATGTTCGAGAACATGGGCTATGTTTCTAGTTTTCATTCATTAATGAATTTCTATTAGACTATAAGTTAATTTCGATGTGAAGGGTTGTGACCATATGATAATCAAATTTGTCTTAGGAGGCTTCATGATCATACTTATTTTTCTTATGTTTCTATAAAAGTGTTCCTTATTGATTTTGTATGTAAAATATTAAAAACTGCACTACTTTCATATATCTATATATATATATAATATATATATATATATATATATATATATATATATATATATATATATATATATATATATATATATATAGTTTGTTTTTGTGTGTTTGATGAATGAATGCAAAGACGCTCATATAAGACCTCCCAGATGTATGCCGTCTATGGGGTTCTCTCATGTCATTACAAGACTAAACTAGGTCAACTTACCCTTCATATAATACTTGATCAAATTTTCTCAATTCTCAAACAATTCATCATAATAAGGTATAGTTTGCATTAGATAACAATAATACAAAGATAACAATAATACAACATCATACAAAAGAGAATTCTGACAATATCCAATAACATTCATCAAACCCACTTCATATGTCATAATTAAAGAATTAGGATGTTCATGGTTCCATGGAGTTTTTGATCTGGAAAAATATCATAATTCGTCCATTAATACCTTTTTTTTGGAAGAATCAAGTATATGTTTTTCTTATGAATATAAGTGCAAGAATTGATTAATGTTGCATGAATTTTCACCTTTGTCACTTTAAGGTGATACTTTGGTAGGAACGAATGAATATTAAACTATTCATGCATTGGACTAAGTATTACATCAGGGTCTCTTACGTAAAGTAGTTAAGATAAAAAGAAAGGTAATTATTAGATATAATGAATGTCCTTAATGTGATAAATCGTTGTATCGGTTGTTGTGAATGGTATCCATGTCAACTTTGAAGAATGTGAGTTATATTGTGCCTGTTGTATCAAATACTTATTAAGTTTTATTATAAAAACATAATGAATGGTTTTTAACAAAATGTCATCTTTAAAGCATGTTTTTGAATGGTTATCATGCTTAGTGCGTTATTGTACTAATACCATTCTTCTTTATATTTTTTAACCAACTCTAGGTGGTAATGGCTAGAGGGTTTTTGTGGAATGAAGAACTTAAATGAACATGTCCTTGTCAGCATCATTATGTGAATTATGGTATTATCATGATAAGATATGAGTTAGTGTATAAGGTGAAGGTGCTCCTGTGATCTCTATTTGATCTTTTATTGGTGATATAATGATATTACTAAATTTATTTCCTCTCTAATTGTTGATATATGATGATGAACGACTAACGAGAGTCATTAAAAAATAATGTTTTATCTTTCGTTGGTAGACATATTTCTTCCTACTTGGTAATTGAAATGTATTTAAAAATGACATGAGTAATATAGTGTCTTGACTTTGTAGGCATTAGGAATCTCTTTCTTGAACGAATGACAGAATGAAAGTCTAGGATCGATAGACCTAAAGTAGGCACCCTTCTTTGAAAGACTTATATGGAACCTTAAATATTAAAAGAAGGTTAAGAAGGTGATATCATATTATCCTTAATTGGCTATGTGGATTCCATCTTGGAAAGATAATTTTGAGTTTGTCGGGCTTAGAGATGGTACCTTCGCAAATACAATCACGTTAATTACCTTTCTCTATGAGGAACAAGACAATGTACTGAGTGTATATGCTTGTGTTAGTAGCTCTACTTAAGAATGAGACTAGAGTAAGAAGAAGCCCTTGATATCTATTAAACCATGTGTTTGCATGGGCTGTGTTTTTAATTCTACCTTTGGAATGTAGAACACCTTCCATGGTTGGGGTCTTATGAAACCGGATTCCTTACCTATCTAGTGTGTTTAATGTAGGTTAGTGCCTATTACATCATGTGTGATGTGCAATCTAGTATTGGATAGTTTTTACAAAGTGTAGGTTGTGGATGGGATGTTATTAACACATGGCTCGAGTACTCCTTGAAAATTCCAAAGTAAGTTCCCTAGGTCTTCCAAGACAATTATATGTGAAGTCTTCTACTTGTTTTTTTATCTCTACAATGTCATTAACGAATAATGCTTTCTTAGTAAATGGTATATCGTACAAAATGCTTCATCTCTAGGGTAGCTTTGAGGATCAACTAAGTGTGCCTGAAAAGGATGTATTGACGGTCTCTACATATCTTACTTAGGTGAGTATTAGAGTAACCTTAGTTAGAGGGTCTAAATTGAAGAAAAGGCTTACTTTTGAATATGTAATATTTCTTATTTGTGTTTTGATGATTGGTATCATGTCTCTTGAACTCTTATGATGAGGGTTTTTATCAAAAGAGCATGAAAGTTTATCTTAAAGCAAATATCCTTTTTTTGCATTGTTTTATTGCATGTTCACCATACCAAATGTATTAATATTTTTATTTATCAAATGTTTCTTTATATCTACAAGTGAAGGTTGCAAGTGGGGATTTTCAAAAGTGAAAGCATGGGAAGTAGATTTCTCTCAAGATTCGTCTGTCCTCATATGTTCACATGGACTATGTTTCTAGTTTCCTTTCATTAAAGACTTTGTATTAGATTAGAAGTTTATTTTCGATGTAATTTGTCGTCACCCTATGATTGTGAGATGTGTCTTAGGCGGCTTTATGATAAGAGTTAGTTTTCTTATGTTTCTATAAAAGTGTTTCTTATTGACTTTATATGTAAAAAAATTTAAAATCCAAACTACTTTTCAATACATACATACATATATATATTATATATATATATATATATATATTATATATACACATATATATGTATATATGTATATATACACATATATATATATATATATGTATATATACGTATATATATGTATATATGTATATTACGTATATATATGTGTGTGTATATATATATATATATATCTATATATATATATATACATATATATATATATATATATATATATACATATATTATATATATATATATATATATATTATATATATATATATATATATATATACAGACAAAAAAAACACAGACACACACACACACACACATATATATATATATATATATGTGTGTGTGTGGTGTGTGTGTGTGTTTGTGTCTATATGTGTGTGTGAGTGTGACGAATGAATGCTAAGAGGCTCGTAAAAGACCTTTGAGATGTCGAGTACGCTGTGTGACGTCTACGGGGTGCTCTTGGGTCGTTCGAAGAACGAATTATTTCAATTTACCCTTCATCAAATCCTTGATCAAAATATTCAATTATCTAATGATTAATCATAATAAGGCATAATTTGCAGTGGATAACAATAGTACAACATAGTATAAAAGACATATCTATCAATATCCAATAACAATTATCAAACCCACTTCATATGATAAAATTAGAGAATTAGGATGTTCATGGTTCCATGGAGTATTTGATCTGAAACCATCATAATTCGTCCATTAATACCTTCCTATGGAACAAACTATGCTTAGAATTCAAACTATGAGTATTGAGGCTTTTTAAATTCCTTTAAAAGCCTTTGGATTTACATACCTTATTAATATAAATCCTACTAAATTTGATGAATAAACCAATAAAATCGTCCATACTACCTTCAACTTGGGTTCAAGCGCCAATGAAGTCTTGAGATGGCTTTATTTAAGAGAGGGGTTTTGATTTTTAAAAGTGAAGTATAAATTTATTTATAGGTGTGTAAACTTACTTAAAATACATTAAAACAGCTAAAATAACATTCTATTATGTTGGCCTAAACCCTACAAAAAAATGCAAGTGGCAAACGATGAACCCTATTGATGGGGCATCGATTGGAGGACAGGCCATCCTTCTTGTCTGTGGTTTAGGTCAGAAACTTCCATAAATGGGTTCTAAATATCCCACATTTATGTGTGGAGATACCCCCCCATTGATGGGGCGTCATTTTATCAACCGGTCGTTAATTTGAGTAATCGTTTGGCTGTATTGGGCAACTTCATGGAAAATGTTTTATCCTTATCAAGGACCCATAAGGTGGTCCTTGGGGAGTTGTAACCGGATTTTTAGAACCTAAGCAGGTCCAGCTAGATTCTAGGGTCCCCTCTTGTCATTTCAGACTCCAAACAACACATCAATACACATAAAACATGGAAACTCACAATAGCACAAACAAGACTAATTTCAAAATGTCTTGGTCATTCTTTGACGTATGACTTCCACACAAATTTAAAACTGACTTTTACAGTTATTCTTAATCATTTTAAGACATTTTAAATCACAAAACACATGTGAAGATCTAGCTTGTCCAATTTCATTTAGAGGTTTTTACAAGAAGTAAGAAGATGAACACGAACTAGGACTACCTCAAAGATGGTACTTAGTATACGCAATGGAATGAGACATTACCTATACATTGCACAAGTGGGTCTTTAAGAGAATTTTAGGGTGAGTTCTTTATATATATGTGTATTTATGTCTTATGCATGACATTATGAAGTTAACATACTTCTTATAACTAATATGCATGATGTTTGTCTCATTGGATATATATGATGATCTTCTTTCTTAGTATGCATGTTGTTTTCTAGATTTCTCATATTTATGTATGAAGTAAATGGCAATACTTATGATCTCCTTGTTGGTTTACTTGGTATGTGTGAGGTTATGAGTTTTCACATATAGATTGAACTAGTAGACTTAGATTGGGGTTATGATTAAGCTCTTGTAATGTATTGATTAAATGAACTCAAAATATGTATTTTTTACCATGGTTAATCATGATGATTTTAATAGTATTGAGTTGTTTGTTGTCTTGATATGTGCATAAAAATAAAATCGATAGTGAGAATGGTGTTATAAATGAACGAATCCTCATATGAGGTCCATGAACTATGTTTATCTTTTGTCTAAGGTTAAATAAATATGTTATGACTTATTAAATCTGATGTTCCTTTTCTACGATGACTTTATAGGAGCACTTGTTGTGAATAGTATTATGGGATGCTACGTGCACATTACACTAGTGGGACTTGGATCTTTCTTAGGTGATGGTTCTAATGTAAAGTTTATGTGTATGATATGTTTGTATTCTAATGAACTTATGTCCTAGAATTGATCAAAGTTTCATCAATGTTAACTTTTTGTCACTTTAAGGTAATACTTTGGTATGAATGGTTGAATGGTAAACTATTCATGCATTGAAATTGTCACACCCTGATTATGGAATCCGGATGCAACCGGTGTCGTTAACCTCTTAGAGGTCGCAAACAAGCCTCTTCTTAGAATTCATCACATTCATATAGTTAAATTTGCGAAAAACTAAAAAATTTTAAACAATAATGGAATTTACATAGTCTTCATATAATATTTCTTGAATTTATATACTATAATGTCAACTAAACAAACATCTACAATGGATTATGCAATTCAAAAGGGAAAATCAATATGTATCATAGTAAGTTTGCCAAAATGGTCTAAATACAAAAAAATTAAAATGGAAACATCAGAAAGAAAAACTAGGAACAACATACTCTAGCGAAGTATAAATACAAGGCTGTGAAGATAGAAGTAGCATCCTCATACTAGAGAGGACCTACAAAATGGTTTGGAGATCGCGGAGTCTAAACCGTCGCAATGAGTCTTCAGTCAACTCTCTTACCTGCACCTCTAAAAATTAAAATTTTATAGGGTTAATAGACACTTAAACTAAGTATGGGTGTATTCACACATACACATAAGGCTATGCCTGATCAAGAAATGTTCTTCCGATACAACATGCAATTTCTAGAAAGTGAAGTCACTCGACTTTCCTAATTCGTTAGTTGTGAAATGTTGTATGAATATGATATATTTTAATGCATTCAAATCATATAAATCATTTTCTAGGTGAATACATTAGAATCATCAACATAAATTTAAAACAACTCGAGCAAAGATTTGAAAATTTGGTCCCCTTGAACCCGAGAGCTCTCCCTTTTATACTTAGTTTGTTTTTTAGTATTTTTCTTCTTCTTGTGATGCAGTTCAATGATTCCTTTATCCTATGTTTTATTTACAAGTGCAATGATTTATTATAGTCCTATACCTACAATATATCAAGTAAGTAACCCAAGGAGGAAGGGTATTATTTCACTATCCCTACAACAAGTCATACATTACATTCTGTATTCGTTGGGCAGGAACAATTAATAAGCGTGTCTCTATTGGCTATGCCACTTATTTCATCATTTTCACGTTATGGAAGTAATGAAGCATTGATTAGCTATTACATTGTACTCCCCTTTATTGGCATAATATAAGATGTCATTATAAGCCAATTATATTTGGCTTTGCCCATTATATGTTGAAAACTTCATTGGTATCAACAATGACGATTGATATTTATAAGCTCTTACTTTCATAGCTCACTTTAAACATATGTTCCTTCTTCTTTCTTTTTTATATTCATAGAGACATATTTAGAATTAATATCATGTGAGCTAACATGAAATCTTCTGTCTTCCCCACAACTAAAAGAGGTGATTCACCGATCAAAATGAATCTAGATCATATGAGCTAACATGAAATCCAAAGTTTGCCCCATAACAAAAAGGGGTGATTCACAAGATAAGGTGAATCCATGTCAAGTGTTTAGCTCACAACGAAAAGGGGTGACTCATGGCTATAGTGAACCAACAACATTATTTTGAGCATTAACCAACATAGATCATGTAAGCTAAGAATGAAATCCAATGTATCCCCTACACTGAAAATAGGTGATAACTGTAGCCAAGGTGAGATCGAAACATACCTAGATCTCTTAGGTGGAAACCACAGTCTAGTCTCCATGATGTCTAGATATAGTTTGAAGACTAGGATACATATGGAGACTACTTATCCACCTCGGTGGTAGCCTAATATCATGATACTTACACATGCAAGCAAAAGCTCATAGCTAGTTTATTAGTGCTTTGCTCACATTATTTATCTTTTTATCTTTTAGAGTTAACTAAAACATTATGGAAACTTGATTCTAGATTGAGGTTTACATACTTTATTGATGACTTGTCATCCCTTTCTTTACATGGATGAAATGTGAATTATCTTTAGATAACATTTTTGGTGTTTATGAGACTTGTCTCACACATTCTAACACCCTTTTTGGTGAGTATCTTAACACGGTATCTTAGGTGTAAGTGATACTTGTCTCACTTCCTTTAATACCTCATTCTTGTCACTTTATTATTTTAGATATATTTAATAGTGTTAATACTCTCTTTACTTGCTTATATTCTTTTGGTACCTTCATATTATCATCTATGGACGATGAGAACATCATTGAATGAGTTACATATGTTCATTGTTCATTTGTTTAGGGCATGTTGGGACTGGCACCAATGGTTGTCATACCTTTGGATATGGATTCATTGAGTTACCTTAGATGTGCTTATTTTATAATTTCAGTACATGGCTATATATGATTGGTATAAAATTAGTATTGGCCTAAACAAATTGAAGAAGATTTCATAATCATCTTTATTTGCATAAGCCAAACTTACATTCGTTCATGTTTAGTTTGGTATGCATTAACCATTAGCAAATATTTTTATTATTTAAAGATAACATTATTGTCAATTTCATTCAACTTATTGGACAATGCACTGTAAGTCATTTTATTGGAATAAGCTAAACATTCACTCAAATATGATTTCATGGAGATCCTTTTACCCAACCTTAAAACATAGTTCAAACATCAAATTAGTAGCCATTTTGGGACAGCCTCATATGAAAACTTTAATGAACATAACATTTATATCAAGTCATGTTTAACATTGGATATACACATCACGACCGTAACATTTCAAGACTAGCATTTTTGGAAACTAGATAATTCAACGTCGTTCTTTATATCACGTAAGTAGTATATAAAATGATACATGTACAAAATATAGGTTCATTCGACTTTTAAAAATCAAGAACCCGACACATTAAAATCACTCAGCAACACATACCAACAAAACATGATCAAGACTACGTCTATATATTATTTAGAATAAAAAACGAGGATACTAGGGATGAAGGACATTCAACAAGAACCTTGGGAAACAACCCTAGTTTCGAGATTTCATATATTCAAGATGATGGAAGATACTTCTGGAGAAATAAATCCTGGATAGGAACCCATACCTTAGATAGAACCTAATCTATGATAACCACCTCGAACGAAAAATTGAAGAACACCTTGAATTCTCCCTAGAGAGTCGACGAACTTTTAGCCTTTTTTCTTACTGTTTGACAGTCGTGTTTCCTAAGTGTTTAATCGTGTGTTTTTAGGTTTAGGAACTGATATTGTCATTAAACTTAGTCTAATTTAGAAAACTAATTAATTAATTACGAAAAAAATCCCTCCTAGATTGTCTAGAATAAGGAAAACACAACACTTAGTCAAATCTCAAATTTTTCCTAAGTTTTTCCTTGTGACCCTTTTAATTAATTAATTAAATGTATAATTGAATTAATTATGGGACGTAGGGTAACTACTTAAATACCACTAAGTAATGGTAACCATAACTAACCTTTTTGGAGCATCCTAGGTTAAGTACTACGATGTTTCTTTACTTACACTAAGTTAGTGCATGAATTTCGATTTAACCCCTTTAATTTAAATACTTAACATGATAATATAATTAATTAGGTGACATAGGGTAATTAATAAATTACCATAAAGTTTTAGGACCATAAATAACCCTTTGGATCATCGTAGGTTAGGTACTAGGTTGTCTCTTTAACTAGTTACTACGTTAGTGTCACCCAATTAAGTCTTAGGTTGTCGGGTGTGCTAGATAATTTATTCTTGGTGGTCATAGGTAAGTTAGTTATTAAGGTAAGTAGGTTAGAGTCTAGGATAAGTTAGAGAGCTTGGGCCCACATGGGTGAATCCATTGGCACGCCTTCCCCTAACTACCCTAACTAAATTCAATTAGGGTGGTCCCCTCATTGGCCGTTTATGCCCATGTGCTTGCACAAGGGTTGGTTTTACTTTCCTAACTTATTTTTTTTCATGGTTCATTTAGAATGTTTACTTTTTTCCCCAAGGATCCTCACTATGTCATCGGGCAATGCTTAATCTACATGATCATTTTAAATGGTCATGTGTTATGGTACTAGGCTTGACACTTGGATGCCTAGTATCTAATGGATACTATATTGAAACATGACTTTTAGCTTAGTGTCTTTATTAAAATTACAATTCCCAAACTAGCTTACTAATCTTAGAAAGTTGTCTAACACAGTTTAAGCCAATATTTTCTACTATGCCCTTATATTTCTAATATGCCCAATATTTCTAAATATTGGAAACTTAGATGCCTATTTACCCCCAATACCAATTCGTAAAACTTAATAGGCCCTTCACTAGACGGATATATTTTATGGAATTTTACTGTATCCCCCCCTTAGGAAAATTTTCCCCGAATGACGCTACACATCATTTTTATAATAAAGAAGGTGATATTTGAAAACACTTTAACATGCTTTAAACATTACTCTTCGTGAAATTATGATTCACACTTACTGTGGATGATGCATATTACTCAAGCTTATCTGAAGCTTCATATTTAATGTTGAGGAATTTCCTTCTCAATCACACTTAACATAATGCATATAAAAACTCACGCAACACAGAAATAATGTCTACGCTATACAAAAACAACAAGATGAATGCAAGCATGAACTCAATTTAACTTATATAGTGCAAGTATAAGACATACGATTATGGGCTTAAAACATCAAATCTCCTAATGCACTAAGATTTAGAGTCTCATTAAAAAAATTGGACTAAGGAAGAGTATATCGAACCTCAAGAACTGAAAAAGTTAGGGTAATGTGATCTTATATCGACCTCGGCCTCCCATTTTGCTCCCTCCACAAAGTGGTTCCTATATAACACCTTTAAAGTGGCAACTTCCTTGTCCTCAACTATTTCACTTGGCGATCTAAAATTTCAACGGAAACCTCTTCAATTTAAACGGTTCTCATCGGATCCTATACCCTTAGATAACATCTTGTTGGCTTTAAGATTGGAAACTATTTGGCCTGCTGGATTTGAACCATGCCCTTCCCATTTCAACTCTAACTCATTTGGCAACTGAAACCTTACGGCCCTGTTTCAGTAGTCTATGGTAGCATAACACTTATAGAGCAAATCCATACCCAAGATTATATAAAAATCAAGCATGACTAGTTCTATTAGGTTAGCATAGGTGACTCTACCAAGAATATTAATTGGGAAATCTGTATATACTGTTTCAGCTCTAATGTCGTCTCCTATGGGAGTACTAACTGAAAAGGCTCATGCAAGATGTCAGGAATTAGTCAAACTTAATAGGTACTGAAAGAGTAACAAATGACAAAGTGGATCCTAAATCTAACAATGCATACATAATAAAGAGAAGACATGTAACATACTAGTTACCACATCATCTCACTTCTCTTGCTCCTCTATACCTTTTAAAGAATAGAATCTGTTTCTCTTGGGAGGTTCAACTACAGCAGTACGATTAGGCGGAGGCTGAACATATTTCTTGGACTGATTCCTCACCTTTGGGCAGTCCCTGACAATGTGCCAACTCTTGCCGCAGCCATAGTAGATATTAGTACCTACGAGGAACTCACCCCATGAAAAAAGTCACACTTATCGCATGACTTTCTATCATGATGGGCATTTCAATCATTGACATCCTTGAAATTAGTGTTCTAAGAAGGAGTAGGATTACATGAGTGCTTGTGACTCTTCTTAAAATTGGGCCTATCCCAAATTCGAAACGAATTAAAACCATTGCTCGATTCGTCTTGATCTGAGGGTCTAGGGTTCTTGCCATCTCCACCTCTCTTTATCCGACGACTCTCCTCCACCTGCTGTACATGAACCATCAAGCAACCATGGTCCATGGTATCATGCAATATGGGACGATATTCCTCCTCCAGATCCTTCGATACAACAATCACAAACCTGCTCATCTCATCCCTGCTATTGGACACCAGAGAAGAAGATTATTTGGAAAGCTTAAATAACTTCATGGAGTATTCGTTGACTGACATACCTCCATGTCATAGGTTAATGAATTCCTCAACAATATCCTATCTCTACTCTCTTGGATTTAACCTCTCCAGGAATGTAGTTTTGAGAACGTCTTAGTGATGGGGACTTCTCCTTATACTCGACCAACTTATCACATCTTCTACAACACCTTAGCCTTATCTTTGAGTTGGTATGTAGCAAACTCACCTTTTCCTCTTCACTTACACCCATAGCACATAGAATCTTGTGAACCTCATCTAAAAAATATTGGGGATCCTCATTAATCTTTGACCCGTAGTAGGTTGGAGGATTCATTCAGATAAAATTCCTAAGTCTACTATCCATGGTGCTAGCATGCGGGTTCTCCCTAGGAGCACCCTCTCTAGTATCTTGATCCATGATGGCCTCTGCCTGCATGTAATTTCTTGGGATTTCTGAAGCAGTGTCGCCCTCACTTCTCCGTCCGTTATCGCAACTGGGTTGGTAGACACTTGTAGTTTAGCCGTTGCGGCTTGAGGATGAGCTTGATTGCCTCCGGCAGCTGCCTCTTCTACTATTCTTCCTGCATTTCTTCTTGTATTCATCTTCTACACGTATACACAAGAAGGAAGTTAGATGATAGAATGACACAAAATGTCAAAGTTTTACACGACACCGTAAAGAGTAGAAGAAGGGAATTTCCTTACATGATATAGTCTCTAAGTCATGATTATGGCGCTCTTCACAACATAAGTTAGAAACTATGTAACGTGGTTGTTTTTAGCTTTAGTTCCTAGGTAATTTAACCTCATGCTATATTATCAACTTTATCACACCCGGATTCTTGAATCTGAATGCAACCGGTGTCGTTGACCTCTCACAGATAGCAGACAAAGCTCTTCTTAGCATTCATCACATACATATAGTCAAATATGAATAAAATTTAAAACTTCTAAACATTAATGAAGTATACTTAGACTTCATATAATCATTAATGAATTCATATACTATAAGATCAACAAAACAAAAATCTACCATTGATTAAGGAATTCAAAAGGGAGAATCAATATATATCATAATAAGTTTACCAAAACGGCCTTAATACAAATACTTCAAAATGAAAACATATCAAAGGAACGCTAGTGACAAGATCCTCTATCTATTTCTAAATACAAGGCTATAATGATAGAAGTAGCATCCACAAACTAGAGAGGACCTACGAAATGGTCTTGAGATCGTTGAGTCCAAAATGCTTCAATTAGTCTTCAATCTTGTCTCTGACCAGTACTCATAAAAATATAATTATAACGGGGGTGTATCCACGCGTACACATAAGTCTATGCATGATTAAGGATATCTCTTCCTATACAACATGCCATTTCAGGAAAATGAAGTCGCTAAACTTTCCTAATTCGTTAGTTGTGAATTGTTGTATGAATATGATGTATTTTAATGCATTCAAAGAACACAACTCATTTTCTATCTGATCACAAGACATTAGACTCATGAACATAATTTTAGAACAAATCTAGAGAACATTTGAAAATTTGATCACCTTGAACCCGAGAGCTCTCCCTTTTGTACTTAGTTTGTTTTTTAGTCTTTTTCTTCTTCTTGTTATGCAGTTCAATGATTCCTTTTATCTTATGTATTATTTACAAGTGCAATGATTCATTGTAGTCCTATACCTACAATGAATCAAGTAAGTAACCCATGGGCGAAGGGAATTATTTCACTATCCTTACAACAAGTCATACATTACATTCTGTATTCGTTGGGCAGGAACAATTCATAAGCCTTTCTATTGGCTATGCCAGTTATTTCATCATTTTCATGTTATGGAAGTTATGAAGCATTGATTAGCAATTACATTTTACTCCCCTTTATTGGTATAATATAAGATGTCATTGATTAGCTATTACATTTTACTCCCCTTTATTGGCATATTATAAGATGTCATTATAAGAAAATTTTATTTTTGCTTTGCCCATTATTTTCTGAAAAACTCATTGATGTCAACACAGTCGGTAGATATTTATAAGCTCTTACTTTCATAGCTCACTTTGAAAACACGTTCCTTCTTATTTCTCTTTTATATTCTTAGAGACTTCTTTAGAATTAATATCATGAGAGCTAACATTAAATCTAGTGTCTTCCCCACAAATAAAAGAGGGTATTCACCGATAAAAATAAATCTTGATCATGTGAGCTATCATGAAATTCAGTGTCTTCCACACACCAAAAAGGAGTCATTCACCAACTAAGGCAAATCCATGTCAAGTGTTTACCCCACACTGAAAGGGGTGGCACACGACTATAGTGAACTAAAATTATTCTTTTGAGCATTAAATGACAAAGATCACGTGAGCTAAATATGAATTGTAGTGTCTCCCCCACACCGAAAATAGGTGATCTCATTGGCCAAGGTGAGATCAAAACATACCTAGCTCTCTTACGTGGAAACCTCAGGCTAGTTCCCATGTTTTATAAACATAGTTCGAAGACTAGGACACATATGAAGACTATTTATCCACCTCAGTGGTAGCCTCATCCAATAAGACTTACACGTCCAAGCACAAGGTCACAACTAATATATCAATGCTTTGCTCACTTTATTTATCTTCTTATCTTTTATAGTTGACTCATACATTTGTCACGACCCAAATCGGGGACGCGACTGGCACCCACATCTACCCTCCTATGTGAGCGAACCAACCAAACTAACTTTTAACGTTTCAAGATATACCAACAGAAAATAATGCGGAAGACTTAAACTCATTAATAAAACATTTCAAAACTATTATTAATATCCCCAAAATCTGGAAGTCATCATCACAAGAACATCTATCTCAAATTTCTAAACTAAAACTGTCTAAGAAGCTAAAACAAAATACTAGCTAGTCCATGCCGGAAGTTCAAGGCATTGAGACTTGAAGAAGAAGATCCAGTCCAAGCTAGACGCATTAGCTCACCCTGAATTTCCGATGAAGTGAAGACTGGCTAGATCTACTGTTGAGTTGAAGTTGACGGAACGTTTGCTGCATTACACAAATAACAAAGAAGAAACATAAAAGTAGGGGGTCAGTACAACCACAAGTACTGAGTAGATATAATCGGCCAACTCAAAATAGAAGATAATATATATCGAGAAATATTATAAATCAACTATAAACTCAACTTGTAGCAACAACAAGTATGATAATCGTCAATAAATACCATCAAGTTCATCCATGAGGGCTCAAGCCTCAATACCATACTCATTTGGGAATTAAGTTCATTAGATTGAGTATATTTATCATCTTTCAAGATTCATTATCTTTCTTCCTCTTGTGTCGGTACGTGACACTCCGATCCCCTACCACTATGTGTCGGTACGTGACACTCCGATCCCCTATATGTGTCGGAACGTGACACTCTGATCCCCTATATGTGTCGGAACGTGACACTCCGATCCCCTATATGTGTCGGAACGTGACACTCCGATCCCCTAATTCTACGTGTCGGTTCGTGACACCCGTCCCACTAATACTATGTGTCGGAACGTGACACTCCGATCACCTAATTCTACGTGTCGGTTCGTGACACCCGTCCCACTAATACTATGTGTCGGAACGTGACACTCCGATCCACTAATACTATGTGTCGGAACGTGACACTCCGATCCACTAATACTATGTGTCGGAACGTGACACTCCGATCCACTAATCTCATTATATTCATTCATCAAGCCTTCTCTATACCAAGGCATCATCAATCCCATCACTTTAATTCATCAATCCTTCTTTTATACCAAGGCATTATCATTAATAAGTAGATTAACGTTTCTTTCAAGATTTGGGATTCAATGGTTTTCATCATGCTTGTTTTATCAAAATCACATAATCATATTCATGCAAGCATACAATTAAGCATATAGACAGGTTTACAATACCACCAATACATATCATTCACTATTAAGAGTTCACTACAAATATCGTAAAATAACCATAACCTACCTCCACCGAAGAATTGGAATCAAACAAGCTAATCCTCAAGCTGCGTTTTCTCCTCCCTCTCGATCGATCCCTCTCTTTCTATTTGTTCTCTCTGTTTGTTTTATTCAAACCCTCTTTCCTTTACCCTAATTATCATATAGTTAAGACTAAAAGAGGACAATGGAACCCACTAATTAACTTAAGGTTACCTCTTTTAACCCCCAAGTAATTAGACTTATTAATATAAACCCTTAATCTTTATAATTAAGGAAAGAATAGTCCAAAACGACCCTTAAAACGTGTAGATGAATCCTATTCTTCCTGGGATTTGCGCAACCTGTGACGGGCCGTCGTGCCTGCGACGGTCCGTCACGATGGTCGTCGCAGCCTCCCAAAATTCAGGTGGACTGTGACGGCCCGTCACACCTGTGACGGTCCGTCCTGCACCTCCATCCTGACGGTCAGAAACTCGTTTTTCGGTACCCAATTTCAGAATTCCTAAGTATATTGAAACGGTGCCCCACGACGGTTCGTCGTAGATGTGACGGCACGTCCTGCAGGTCCGTCACAGATTACAGAGAGTCGATTTTAATATCCAAATTGAAGAATTCTAAGTGTCATGGAACGGAACCTCCTCGATGGGCCGTCGTGACCACGACGGTCCGTCGTTACATCCGTCGTCCCAGCCAGTTTTTCCAGAAATAAAATCTGTTGCTCAAAACGACTAAACAGGTCGTTACAATAGATACCAATTTACCCATCATTCGTCCCCGAACGATCAAAAGAAGAAAAACAATGGCGAAAAGGAGTACCTGAATCTGTAAACAGATGTGGGTATTTTTCTTGCATATCTGCCTCCTTCTCCCAAGTAGCTTCTTCAACGGGTCGATTCTTCCATTGAACCTTGATGGATGTAATTTCTCTTGACCTCAACTTGCGAACCTCTCTATCTAAAATAGCAACTGGTTCCTCCTCATAAGTCAAATTCTCATCAAACAAAACTGAATCCCAACGGATGATGTAGTTTCCATCTCCGTGGTATCTTTTCAACATGGACACGTGAAATACCGGATGCACTCCGGACAGCCCTGGGGGCAAGGCTAATTCATAAGCCACCTACCCTATTCGCTTAAGCACTTCAAATGGTCCAATATACCTTGGACTTAACTTACCTCTTTTACCAAACCGCATCACCCCTTTCATGGGTGAAACCTTCAACAAGACTTGTTCACCTCCATGAACTCCAAGTCTCTAACCTTTCGGTCTGCATACTCCTTTTGTCTACTTTGCGCCGCTAGAAGCTTTTCTTGAATGCACTTCACCTTATCTAATGAATCCCTCAGGAGGTCAGTACCCCAAGGTCTAACCTCAAATGCATCAAACCAACCAATGGGAGATCTACACCTCCTCCCATACAATGCTTCAAATGGACCCATGTCGATACTGGAGTGATAGCTATTATTGTATGAAAACTCCGCCAAAGGTAAGAATCTATCCCAATGGCCACCAAATTCTATCACACATGCGCGAAGCATATCCTCCAACACTTGAATCGTTCGCTCAGACTGACCATCGGTCTGAGGATGAAATGCAGTACTAAGGTCCAATCTAGTACCCAATTCAGCATGCAAGGTTTTCCAAAACTTAGAAGTAAACTACGTACCTCTATCTGATATGATGGATAGTGGAACCCCATGCAGTCGAACGATTTCTGAGATGTAGATTTTTGCTAACTTCTCTGCATTGTAAGTCACCTTGACCGGAATGAAATGAGCAGACTTAGTTAACCTATCAACAATCACCCAAATAGAGTCATACTTACCCAATGTCTTGGGAAGACCAACCACGAAGTCCATCGCGATTCTCTCCCACTTCCATTCGGGAATGGGCATTCTCTGAAGCGTTCCTCCGGGCCTTTGGTTTTCATATTTCACTTGTTGACAGTTTGGAAACTTGGCAATAAAGTCAACAATATCACGCTTCATTCTACTCCACCAGAAGTGTTGCTTTAGGTCGCGATACATCTTGGTTGCACCCGGATGTATAGAATACCTTGTGCTATGAGCCTCTGTCAGAATAGTTGTGATCAAATCACCGATGCGGGGTACACATACCCTTCCCTTGATCCTCAAAATACCTTCCTCGTCGATTGTTGCTTCTTTAGCCTCTCCTTGCAACACTTTATCTCGAATCCGGATCAATTTGTCATCATCAAACTGTTTCCCCTTAATCAGATCAAGGAAAGAAGATTTTTCCTCTACACAAGCTAACAATCCTCCCTTCTCATTTATTTATAACCATCATAAGGTCATTAGCAAGAATTTGCACTTCTCTAGCCAATGGGCGTCTAGAAGCTTGCAAGTGAGCTAGACTTCCCATGCTTCCCGCCTTTCTACTCAAAGCATCTGCCACAACATTCGCCTTCCCCGGATGATACAAGATAGTGATATCGTAGTCCTTCAGTAGTTCTATCCATCTCCTTTGTCTCAAGTTCAAATCTTTCTGAGTAAAGACATACTGTAGGCTACGATGATCCGTATAGACTTCACACTTAACCCCATATAAATAGTGCCTCCATTGCTTCAATGCAAATACTACCGCGGCCAATTCCAAGTCATGAGTTGGATAGTTACGTTCATGCACTTTTAATTGTCTTGAAGCATAAGCAATCACGTTCTTCTCTTGCATTAGCACTGCACCCAAACCCGTATAGGACGCATCACAATAGACAATGAAATTCTTACCTTCCACTGGCAAGGTAAGGATAGGTGCGGTAGTCAACAAGGTCTTAAGCTTCTGAAAGCTTTCCTCACACTCATCCGACCATACAAATGGAACATTCTGCTTAGTCAAGTTCGTCAATTGGGAAGCAATAGAAGAGAACCCCTTGACTAATCGGCGGTAGTAGCTAGCTAACCCAACAAAACTCCGTATTTCTGACACATTAGTGGGTCTTACCCAATTCTTCACTGTTTAAATCTTAGAAAGATCCACAATTACTCCTTCCTTAGAGACTACATGCCCCAAGAAGGACACCGCATCTAGTCAAAACTCGCACTTAGAGAACTTGGCATAAATCTTTTTCTCCCTCAACATTTCCAATACAATTCTCAAATGCTCCTCATGTTCCTTCTTACTTTTAGAGTATACCAATATATCATCTATAAATACGATCACAAAGAGGTCCAAATATGGCTTAAAAATCCCATTCATCAAGCTCATGAAAGCAGCAGGGGCATTCGTAAGACCAAAGGACATCACTACAAATTCATAATGCCCATACCTAGTCCGAAAAGCAGTCTTTGGCACATCCGTTGCGCGTATTTTCAATTGGTGATAACCGGACCTCAAGTCTATTTTTGAGAAGACACAAGCACCTTGTAACTGATCGAACAAGTCATCAATGCGAGGAATGGGGTACTTGTTCTTAATAGTTACTTTGTTCAACTGTCGGTAATCTATGCACATTCGAAAGCTCCAATCCTTCTTCCTTACAAACAATACCGGAGCACCCCAAGGAGATGCACTTGGTCTAATGAAGCCTTTGCTCAACAACTCTTGAAGTTGTGCCTTTAACTCTCTTAACTCTGCGGGAGCCATTCTATAAGGGGGTATAGAAATGGGGCGAGTACCCGGTTCAAGATCGATACAAAAGTCAATATCCCTATCTGGTGGCATACCAGGAAGATCTGCAGGGAACACATCCAAAAACTCACAGACTACCAAAACCGACTCAATCGAGGGTACTTGGGTAGTGTCATCCTTGAGATGTGCCAAGAAAGCTAAACACCCTTTACTAACAATTTTCTTAGCACGAAGAAAGGATATGATGCGCACCGGATTGGAAGTGTAGTCACCCTCCCACACTAACGGATCTGTCCCAGGCTTGGCTAACGTCACAATTTATGCATTACAATCCAAGATCGCAAAATTCGGAGAAAGCCAAGTCATACCCAGAATTACATCGAAGTCACCCATTTCTAGAATAACCAAGTCTACATAAGTGTTGCTCCCCACAAAATTCACCAAACAAGACCTATATACCCTTTCAACTATCACAGACTCACCCACCGGGGTAGAAACACGAATAGGCATGCCAAGTAATTCATAATGTAAGTTAAGACCATTAGCAAATGAGGAAGATACATATGAAAACGTGGAGCCAGGGTCAAATAATACAGATGCCATGCAATCACAAACCGAAAGATTACCTGTGATAACAGCATCAGATGCCTCCGCTTCAGATCTCCCAGGGAAAGCGTAACAATGGGCCCTATCGTTTGTCTGTCCGTTGCCCCTACCATGTTGTGTAGTAGTGGCTCCGTTTTGCCCATCATCTCTGCCGTTTTGGTGACCACCATTACCTCGACCACCACGTCCTCCAGAAAAGCGGCCTCTACCATGACCACCTCTACCTCTAGCTATTGGGGGTCTGTAACTCTGTTTTGGACAATTCCTCCTAATATGTCCAATCTCCCCACATCCATAGCACTCTCTGGAGTCAGGCATAGGTCTCTCGGAGTAGTGTTGACCGTTCTGAGGTGGACCCCCAACTACAGTCTGTAGTGAAGACTGAATTGGTCGAACTGAGTGACCTCCGGAGTTCTGTCCTCTAGAATAAGAACCATTAAACTCACCTCCCCTTCGAAACCTTTTTGATGTCGATGTCGTGGTGAAGTCATCTGGTTTCACTCCATCCACCTCTATCACAAAGTCTACCACCTCTTGGAAGGATGTTGCCGTTGCCGCTATCTGTAAGGCTGAAATCCGCAATTCTGACCTCAACCCCTTCACAAAACGGCGGATCCGTTCTTTTGGACTGAAACAAAGTTGGGTGGCATACCTTGATAAAGCACGAAACTTAGCCTTGTATGCGTTGACCGTCATCCTACCTTGCTCGAGACTCAAGAACTCATCCCTTTTTCTATCTCTCAAAGTCCTTGGGATATACTTCTCCATAAACAGGGTAGAGAATGATTCCCAAGTCATAGGTGGTGCCTCTGTTTGTTGACACTCAACATGTGATCGCCACCACATTTTGGGGTTTCCTTGAAACTAATAGCTCACGAACTCAACGCCAAACCGTTCTACTATACCCATCTTGTGTTGTAGCTCATGACAATCAACCAGAAAATCGTAGGCATCCTCTGATTCTGCGCCCTTAAAGACTGGAGGTTTCAATTTCAAGAACTTACTGAAAAGTTCATGCTGATCATTTGTCATAATAGGCCCAGTAGTCAGACGTGGAAATGTGCCTATTCCCAATGATGCATCCATGCGGAGAGCCATAGTAGCCGCATGTCGTACCTCTGAAACCGTAGGTGTTGGTGCAGAAACCACTGGAGGTGCCTGACCGTGATCAGATAACCCGCTAAGATAAGCGAGAACCTGATTGATCATCTCTGGGGTAGGTTGGGGTGGCAATTCCTCATTCTGCTCTTGTTCAGTTTCCCCTTCCTCACCCTCTCTTACTACCTCCTCAGTCGGTGGAGGAGTCACCACCCTAGCATCAGATGGACTAGGTGCTCGTCCTCTTCCTCTAGAGGACGTCCTCCCACGACCTCTACCACGGCCTCTTGCCGCTGCTCTTTCTCGAGCCACAGCCCCAGTGGCTGGCTCAGTCGTTTCTTGCCTTTCCGTTGTTGCTGCTGGTGCGGTCGTTGCTCTAGTTCTAACCATCTGCGAAATAGAGTGATGATGGTCAGATACCAATTTGTATCACCTAGATACCAATTGGACTCAAGTAGTAGCACGAAAGAAAGAATGAAAGATTGGAATTTTCCTAAAGTCTTATAGCCTCTCAAGGAAAAGTAAAGGCGTCCCCCTACCCTTCCTTAAGACTCTACTAGACCTGTTCTTGTGTGATGAGACCAATGAACCTAATGCTCTGATACCAAGCTTGTCACGACCCAAATCGGGGACGCGACTGGCACCCACATCTACCCTCCTATGTGAGCGAACCAACTAAACTAACTTTTAACGTTTCAAGATATACCAACAGAAAATAATGCGGAAGACTTAAACTCATTAATAAAACATTTCAAAACTATTATTAATATCCCCAAAATCTGGAGTCATCATCACAAGAACATCTATCTCAAATTTCTAAACTAAAACTGTCTAAGAAGCTAAAACAAAATACTAGCTAGTCCATGCCGGAAGTTCAAGGCATCGAGACTTGAAGAAGAAGATCCAGTCCAAGCTAGACGCATTAGCTCACCCTGAATTTCCGATGAAGTGAAGACTGGCTAGATCTACAGTTGAGTTAAAGTTGACGGAACGTTTGCTGCATTACACAAATAACAAAGAAGAAACATAAAAGTAGGGGGTCAGTACAACCACAAGTACTGAGTAGATATCATCGGCCAACTCAAAATAGAAGAGAAATATATATCGAGAAATATTATAAATCAACTATAAACTCAACATGTAGCAACAACAAGTATTATAATCGTCAATAAATACCATCAAGTTCATCCATGAGGGATCAAGCCTCAATACCATACTCATTTGGGAATTAAGTTCATTAGATTGAGTATATTTATCATCTTTCAAGATTCATTATCTTTCTTCCTCTTGTGTCGGTACGTGACACTCCGATCCCCTACCACTATGTGTCGGTACGTGACACTCCGATCCCCTATATGTGTCGGAACGTGACACTCCGATCCCCTATATGTGTCGGAACGTGACACTCCGATCCCCTATATGTGCCGGAACGTGACACTCCGATCCCCTAATTCTACGTGTCGGTTCGTGACACCCGTCCCACTAATACTATGTGTCGGAACGTGACACTCCGATCCACTAATACTATGTGTCGAAACGAGACACTCCGATCCACTAATACTATGTGACGAAACGTGACACTCCGATCCACTAATCTCATTATATTCGTTCATCAAGCCTTCTCTATACCAAGGCATCATCAATCCCATCACTTTAATTCATCAAGCCTTCTTTTATACCAAGGAATTATCATGAATAAGTAGATTAATGTTTCTTTCAAGATTTGGGATTCAATGGTTTTCATCATGCTTGTTTTATCAAAATCACATAATCATATTCATGCAAGCATACAATTAAGCATATAGACAGGTTTACAATACCACCAATACATATCATTCACTATTAAGAGTTCACTACGAATATCGTAAAATAACCATAACCTACCTCCACCGAAGAATTGGAATAAACAAGCTAATCCTCAAGCTGCGTTTTCTCCTCCCTCTCGATCGATCCCTCTCTTTCTATTTGTTCTCTCTGTTTGTTTTATTCAAACCCTCTTTCCTTTACCCTAATTATCATATAGTTAAGACTAAAAGAGGACAATGGAACCCACTAATTAACTTAAGGTTACCTCTTTTAACCCCAAGTAATTAGACTTATTAATATAAACCCTTAATCTTTATAATTAAGGAAAGAATAGTCCAAAACGACCCTTAAAACGTGTAGATGAATCCTATTCTGCTTGGGATTTGCGCAACCTGTGACGGGCCGTCGTGCCTGCGACGGTCCGTCACGATGGTCGTCGCAGCCTCCCAAAATTCAGGTGGACTATGACGGCCCGTCACACCTGTGACGGTCCGTCCTGCACCTCCGTCCTGACGGTCAGAAACTCATTTTTCGGTACCCAATTTCAGAATTCCTAAGTATATTGAAACGGTGCCCCACGACGGTTCGTCGTAGATGTGACGGCACGTCCTGCAGGTCCGTCACAGATTACAGAGAGTCGATTTTAATATCCAAATTGAAGAATTCTAAGTGTCATGGAACGGAACCTCCTCGACGGGCCGTCGTGACCAGGACGGTCCGTCGTTACATCCGTCGTCCCAGCCAAATTTTCCAGAAAAAAAATCTGTTGCTCAAAATGACTAAACAGGTCGTTACAACATTATGGAAGCTTGGTTCTAGAATGAGGTTTGGTTACTCGATTGATGACTTGTCATCCCTTTCTTTATATTTATGGAATGTCAATTATCCTTACAAAACATCTTTCATGTCAATGAAACTTGTCTGTTTTGCGTGAGTATCTTAACATTGTATCTTAGGTGTAAGTGAGGCTTGTGTCTCTTCCATTAACACCTCATTCTGGTAACTTTCTTAACTTAGACATATTTGATGATGTCAATACTCACATTATATAATTACGTTCATTTGGTAGCTTCATGTCATCGTGTATGGACGCTGAGAACTTCATTCAACGAGTTACATATATTCATATTTCATTTGATTAGGGCATGTTGGGACAGGCACCAATGGTTGTCATACCTTTGGATGTGGATTCATAGATTTACCTTAGATGTGCTTATTTTATCATTTTAGTACATGGATATATATGATTGGTATAAAATTAATATTGGCCTAAAAAAATTGAAGAAGATTTAGTAATCATCTTTATTGGAATAAGACAAATTTACATTCATTCATGTTTAGTTTGGTATATACTAACCATCACCCAATCTTTTAATTATTTAAAGATAACATTATATACAATTTCATTAAACTTATTAGACAACGTATTGTTAGCCTTTTTATTGGGATAAGCCAAATATTCAATCAATATGATTTTGTGGAGATGTTTTTAGCCAACCTTATAACATAGTTCAAACATCACATTAGTACCCATTTAGGACAGCCTCATATAAACACTTTAACGAACATAACATTTTCATCAAATCGGGTTTAATAGTGGGTATACACATCACGAGCGTAACATCTCAAGACTAGCATTTTCGGACACAAGATGATTCAATATCGTTCTTTATATCACGTAAGGAGCACATAAAGTCATACATGTACAAAATATAAGTTCATTCAACATCTACAGATCAAGAACCCTACACATTAAAATCAACCAGTACCACATACCAATACATGATTAACACTACGTCTATATATTATTTAGAATCGAAAATGTGGATACTAGGGAAGACGGATGTTCAAGAGGAACATTGGGAAACAACCCTAATTTAGAGATATCACAGATTCAAGACGATGGAAAATACTCTTGGAGAAAGAATTCTTGAAGTTCTACCCATACCTTATGCAATACTTAATCTACGAAGACCACCTTGAACGAAACCTTGAAAAACACGTTTAATTTGCCCTAGAGAGTTGATGAACTTTCTGACATTTTGCTTTGTGTTTTAGCTTCTTGTTTTGTAAGCTTTTGATCGTGAGTTTTTAGGTTTAGGAACTGACTTAGGCTAATTTAGTAAATAAAATAAACGAACAAATAAATAAATAAATAATCCCTCCTAGATTGATTATAACTAGGAAAACACTAAAACTTAGTCAAATCTGAAATTTTTCCTAAGGATCTCGTTGTGACCCTTTAAATTACTTAAATAAATGTCTAATTTGATTAATGAAAAGACCTAGGGAAATTATTAAAGTAACCCTAAGTAATTAGAACCATAACTAATCCTTTTGGACCATCCTAGGTTAAGTACTAGGATGTTTCTTGAGTTATAGTAGGTTAGTGTAAGAATTTCTGTTTCACCCCTTTAATTTAATTAATTAACTTCCTAATTTAATTAATTAGGTTACCTAGGGTAATTACTTAAGTACCCTTAAGTCATTAGGACATTAACTAACCCTTTGGACCATTCTAGGTTAGGTACTAGGTTGTCTCTTTAACTAGTTACTAGGTTAGTTTCACACAATTAAGTCTTAGATTGTCGGGTGTTCTAGATATTTTTCTTTGTCCTAGTTTAGTTAGGTCAGTAGGTTAGAGTCAAGAATTAGTTAGGGATCTACGCTGCATATGGGCGTCCCCATGTGCATGCCTTCCCCTTTACTACCCTAACCCAATTCGTTTAGTATGGTCCCCACCTTAGCCGTTTCTCCCCATGTGCATGCACATGGGATTGATCATGGATTGCTTGTACTTTCATAACGAACCATCTTGATGTTTCATTTGTAATATTTACTTATTGTTCCAAGGATCCTCACTATGTCTTTAAGCACTACTTAATGTACATGATCATTTTAAATGGCCATGTGCTATGGTACTAGGCTTGACACTTGAAGGCCTAGTACCTAATGTTTTAGTATTATGAAACATGATTTTTAGCTTAGGGTCTTTATTAGAAGTACATTTCCAAAACAAGCTTAATAATGTTAGAAAATTGGCTAACACCCTTTAATCCAATATTTTCTACTATGCCCAGAATTTTCTTATATGCCCAATATTTCTAAATATTGGGCATCGGGATGCCTATTTACCCCAACTACCTATTGTTAAAACATAAAATGCCTTTCATTAGATAGTTATATTTTCTGGAATGTTACAAAACTAAATATTATATGAGGGTTGCTTATGTAAAGGATTTAAGATAAAAATAAAGTTAAAATATTAAAATTAATTAATGTTCCATAATTTGATAAATGGTTGTATATTTTTGAAATGAATGGTATCCATGTAAACTATAGTGAATGTGATCTATATTGTGCCTATTGTATCAAATGCTATGAAGTTTTACCATAAAGACATAATGAGAGGTTTCTAACAAAATGTACTCTTTAAAGCATGTTTTTGCACTGTTATCATGCTTAGTACATTGTTGTACTAATACCATTATTCTTCATGTTTTTTAAACAAAATGTAGGTGGTGAAGGATAGAGGATATTTTATGGAATGAAGATCTTGAATGAACATGCCATTGTAAGCATCATTATGTGAATTATGGTATATTCATGATAAGATATGAGTGAGTGTATAAGGTGAAGGTGCTCATGTGATTTCTATATGATCTTGAATTGGTGCTATGATGATATTATTGAATTTATTTGCTCTCTAATTGTTGATATATGATGATGAAGGACTAAGGATAGTATTTATAGAATAATGTTATATCTTGTGTTGGTAGAGATAGTTGTCCCTACTTGGTACATGAATTGTTATGAAAAAATAATATGAGTAATATAGTGCCTTTACTTTTTAGGAATTAGGCACCTTTTTCTTGAATGAATGAAAGAATGAAAATCTAGGATTGGTAGATCCAAAGTAAGTACCCTTATTTGAAAGACTTAAATGGAAACATCAATATGAACATAAGGTTAGGAAGGAGCTATCCTAAAGAACCTCGATTGGCAGAGCATGTGGACCCCATCTTGGAAAAATTATTTTGAGTTGGTAGGTCTTAGAGATGGGTCTTTATGAAATACTATCACGTTACTGAACTTACTCTATGAGAAACAAGGCAAAACACCGAGTAGATATGCTTGTGGTAGTATCTATACTTGAGAATGAGTGTAGAGTACAATGATGCCCTTGATATCTACTAAACCATGTGTCCACTTGGGTTGTGTTCTTGATTCTACCTTTAGACTGTAGAACACCTTCCACGGTAGAAGTTCTTATGTCACCGGATTCCATATATATCTAGTGTGGTCTATGTTAGTTAGTGCTTATTCTCATCATGTGGGATGTGTAATCTAGTATTGATAGTTTGTACAATTGTAGATTGTTGAATGGTATGTTATCTAGTCATGGCACTAGTAGGCCTTGAAATTCTAGAGTGAGTTCCCTAGGTCTTCCAAGACCATTATCTGTGAAGTCCTCTACTTGTTTATTTTTCCATAGAATGTCGTTAATGAATAATGCTTGCTTATTAAAAGGTATATCTTACAGAAAGGTACATCTCTAGGGTAGCTTTGAGGATCACTGTAACGACCTGTTTAGTCGTTTTGAGCAGCAGATTTTATTTCTGGAAAACTGGCTGAGACGATGGACCCCACGACGGACCGTCATGGGCACGACGGACCGTCGCAGGGTCTCGTTTCAAAACACTTAGAAATTCTGAAATTGGGTACTGAAATCGACTCTTTGAACTTCGTAACGGAATGGCAGGACGGACCGTCGTGGGCTCGACGGACCGTCACAGACTCTTAAAGAAAATTGAGTCTCTGAACTCTGTGACGGAGCAGCAGGACGGACCGTCACTGGCTGCGTAATCCCAGTCTGGGTCGGATTTCTTTAAACGTTTTAAGGGACGTTTTTGACTATTCTTGCTCTAATTATAAAGATAGTGGGTTAATGTTAATAAATCTTATTACCTGGGGGTTAAAAGAGGTAACCTTGAGTTAATTAGTGGGTTATTATTGCCATCTTTTATACTTAATTATATACTAATTAGGGTAAAAGAAAAAGGGTTTGAATAACAAAAATAGAAAGAACAAAGAGGGAATCGAACGAGAAGAGAGAAACAAAGCTTGGGAAATTGCTTGCTTGATCACGAATCTTCGGTGGAGGTAGGTTATGGTTTTCACACTATTCGTAGTAAACTTAATAGTGAATGATATGTGTTAGTAGTATTGTAAACCCTTCTATATGCTTAATTGTATGCTTGCATGAATATGATTATGTAATTGTGAATAAATAAGCATGATGAAGCTATTGAATCCCAAATCTTGAAAATAAACCCTAATCTACTTTGTTAATGATGATGCCTTGGTATAAAAGAAGGCTTGATGAACGAAAGTGGTGAGATTAGGGGATCGGGTGCCACGTTCCGGTACCAGGATAGAATGAGGATCGGAGTGTCACGTTCCGACACCAGGATAGTATATGGATCGGGTGCCACGTTCGGATACTAGGATAGAATGAGGATCGGAGTGTCACGTTCCGACACCAGGATAGTATATGGATCGGGTGCCACATTCCGGTACCAGGATAGAATGAGGATCGGAGTGTCACGTTCCGACACCAGGATAGTATATGGATCGGGTGCCACGTTCCGGTACCAGGATAGAATGAGGATCGGAATGTCACGTTCCGACACCAGGATAGTATATGGATCGAGTGCCACGTCCCGGTACCAGGATAGAATGAGGATCGGAGTGTCACGTTCTGACACCAGGATAGTATATGGATCAGGTGCCACGTTCCGGTACCAGGATAGAATGAGGATCAGAGTGTCATGTTCAGACACCAGGATAGTATATGGATCGGGTGACAGGTTCCGGTACCAGGATAGAATGAGGATCAGAGTGTCACGTTCCGACACCAGGATAGTATATGGATCGAGTTCCACGTTCCGGTACCAGGATAGTATATGAGGATCAGAGTGCCACGTTCCGGCACCAGGATAGTATATGGAGCGGAGTGTCACGTACCGACATGAGGGGAATAAAGATAATGAATCTCGCAATATGTTAATAAATTCAATCTAATGAACCTAGTCCCCAAATGAGTATGATGGGGAGGCGTGAGTCCTCATTGATGTGCTTGGTGTTATGACCAAGAGTTATGATAATGGTAAATGTCGCATGTTGAGTATTGTAGTTGGTTTTATAATATTACTTGATATATATTTTCTTCTATTTTGAGTTGGCCGATGATATCTACTCAGTACTTGTGTTTGTACTGACCCCCTACTTTTATGTTTTCTTCTTTGTTATTCGTGGAGTGCAGCAAACGTGCCGTCGTCTTCAACTCAACCGCATGTCTAGCCAGTCTTCGTCACACCGGATCTTCAGGGTGAGCTAATGCTTCTAGCTTGGACTGGATCTTCTTCCTCATGTCTTGATGCCTTGGAGTTCCGGCATGGACTAGCTTTTTATTTATTTTAGCTTCTTAGAATACTCTTAGTCTAGTAATTTGATCATAGATGTTCTTGTGATGATGACTTCTAGATTTTGGGGAATAATAGATGTTGAATTTTAATAGTTATTGAATTGGTTTGTATTAATGAGTTTAAGTCTTCCGCATTACTTTCTGTTGATATACATTGAAATGTTAAGGTTAGATTGGTTGGTTCGATCACATAGGAGGGTAAGTGTGGGTGCCAGTCGCGGCTCGGTTTTGGGTCGTGACAATCACCTAAGTTTACTTGAAGAGGTTGTATTGGCGGTCTCTTCCTGTCTTACATCGGTGCGTATTAGAGTAACCTTAGAGATAGGGTCTAAATGATGAAAAGTCTTACTTGTTGAATATGGAATATGTCTTATATGTGATTTGATGATTGATATCATATCTCTTGAACTGCTATGATGAGGGTTTTTTTTATTTATCAAAATAGCATTAAAGCATATCTTAAAGAAAATATCCTTTTTTGCATGGTTTTCTTGCATCTTCACCATTCTTAATGCATTAATATTATTAATTTCATATGCTTCTCTATGTCTACAAGTGTAGGTGGAAAGTGAGGATTTTTAAAAGTGAAAGCATGGAAATTAGATTTCTCTCAAGATTTATATGTCCTCATATGTTCGAGTACATGTACTATGTTTCTAGTTTTCTTTCATTAATGACATTCTATTAGACTATAAGTTTATATTCAATGTAAATGGTTGTGACCCTATGGTAGTTAGATATGCTTTAGGCAGCTTCATGCTAGGATTTAGCTTTCTTATGTTTCTATAAAAATGTTTCTCATTGACTATATATGTGATAATTTTTAAAATCCGCACTACTTTTCATATATATAAATATGTGTGTGTGTGTGTGCGTGCGCGTGCGTGTGATGAATTAATGCAAAGATGCTCGTACACGACCTCCAAGAGATCAATTCTCAAACAATTCATCATAATAAGGCATAATTTGCAGTGCATAACAATAATACAACAAAGTATAAAAGACAATTCTAACAATATCCAATAAAATTCATCAAACCCACTTCATATGAAAAAATTAGAGAATTAGGATCTTCATGGTTCCACGGATTTTTTTATCTGAAAACATCATAATTCGTCCAATAATACCTTCCCATGGAATAACCCATGCTTAGAATTCGAAATATGATTATTTAGGATTTTGAAATCATTTGAAAAAGCTTTGGATTTTCTCCTTGAATGATACAAAAATCGAGGATCAAATTTTCATGAAGAAACCACTAAAATCATTTATACTAGCTTCTACTTGGGTTCACGCTCCATTTAAGTCTTGAGATAGATTTAATTAGGAGAGGGGTTTTATTTTTTAACAGTAAAGTCTAATATTAGGTATAGGTGCTTAAACTAACATAAAATAAAGTATAAATCCTAAAATAACATTGTATTATTTAATTATGATGTGGATTGAATTTACAAAATCACACCTGTGTTGGCCAGAACCCTACAGAAAAATGCAAGTTTCAAACGAAGGACCCCGTTGACGGGGCGTCGATTAGACGACAAACCACTTTCTTGTTTGTGGTTTGGGTCATAGAATACTATAAATGGGTTCTAATATCCCACATTTAAGTGTGATCCACGCCCCTTGTTGATGGTGCATCATCTGATCAAAGGGTTGTTAATTTGAGTCATCATTTCAGCTCTTTTGGGAAAGTTCATGGAAAAACATTTTTGTCCATCTCAAGGACCCATAGAGTTGTCCTTGGGGTGTTGTAACCGGAATTTTTTAACCTAAACAGGTCCTTCAAGATTCTAGGGTCCCCTCCTGTCAGTTCAGACTCCAAACAACACATCAAAGCACATAAAACTTGGAAAGTCACCTAGCACAAACAAGAATAATTTCCAAACGTCTGGTCGTTCTTTGACGTATGACTTTTAAACCTCTATAAAATGACTTATAAAGCTAATATTCATCATTTTAAAACGTTATTAACTAATAAATCACATGTTGATATCTTGCTTGTCCTATTTCATTTCTTGGTTTTTACAAGAAGTAAGAAGATGAACATAAGGAGGACTACATCAGAGATGTTACTTAGTGTAGGCAATGGAATGATAATTTAGCTATACATTGCAGAAGTGGGTCTTGAAGGGAATTATAGGGTGAGTTATTTATTTATATATATCTTATGCATGGCATTATGGTGTTAACATACCTCTTATAACTAATATGGATGATGTTTGTCTCATTGCATATACGTGAGAGTCTTTTTGGTTAGTATGCATTTTATTGACTATACTTGTCATATTTATGTATGAACTAAATGGCAATACTTATGATACACTTGTTATTTTACATGGTATGTGTGAGGTTATGATGCTTTAGGTATAAATTGCACGAGTAGACTTAGATTGGGTTATGAGTAAGATCTTGTACTGTATTGATGAAATGAACTCAAAATATGTACTATTTACTATGGTTTAATTATGATTATTTTTATAGTATGTATTTGTCTGTTGTCTTGATATGTGCATAAAGTCTAAATGGATAGTGACAATGGTGTAATAAATGAACGAGTCCTCATATGAGGTCTATGAAGTATTTATGTATTATGTCTAAAGTTAAATGAAGCTTCATTTTTTTTTAAATAAATGTGAGGTCACTGGGAACTCATGACATCACTAAATGAAAATTTCATAAAAATTTTATGAGAAAAATGCAAGGAAAAATTGATGTGTTGAGTGGGGATTGAACCCACAACCTCTTGAATGAATGAGAGAGTTAGGAGAAAAATAAAGGAAAAAATAAATGTTGAGAGTGGGGGATCGAACCGATAACCTCTTGGATAGGTGAGAATGTCAAAAGATAAATTTAAAGAAAAAAAATTAGATTGTAGGGGATTGAACCTACAACCTCCTTGACTTAAACGAAAAAGGAGAAGAGAAAAAGCGAGGAAATATTATGGGGTTGATGGGGATCGAACTAGGGTCCCCCAAATCTAAAAAAAAAAAACGATTATCATGTTTAAAATAAGATTAAGTGTTGTCCAAAGTATTCAAAATCGGGTTTTCCCTTGCCCAATTCCATATTGACACATAAGTCATATGTAAGTAAATACTTAATGAATGTTGCTTTTAATGATCGAAATCAATATCTTTGCATATAGACAAGTTTGTTAAGTCTTGTACCATATAATCTTGGGTAAATATGAATCTCTCAGAAAAACTATGAATAAATCCCCATGGCTTATATGTATAGACTTATAAGTCTAGCATACGTTTAAAAGTAAGTGAACCTAACATTTATGTGATGAAATGTTGTAACCCTAAAAGGGTTAAGTAAGAGTGTGAAACATACTAAATTTCCAAGTGAATTGAATTATGATGAAATGAACAAAAAAATGATGAAATGAACAAAGAAATAATGAAATTAACAATGAAATGATGAAACCCTATAAGGGTTAGTAAGAGTGTGAAACATACTAAACGGCCAAGTGCATTGGCATATGATCAAATGAAAATCACATAAAATGGGGTGAGTAATTATGAAGAGCAAATGTGCTAATGTTGATGAATGTGGTGACAACATTATATGAAGAGCAAATGTGCTAATGTTGATGAATGTGGTGACAAAATTATATGAGGCTAATGTAAAAGATGAGAGCAATCTTAAATGAGCCTATGTAAATGTTACCAAAACAGACTCACCTATGACAGTGTTAAGTTAATGAAGAGACCAGTCTCTATGAACACTCTAATGAAAGTATTGATATTAACACAGTAAATATTAATGATGAGATGAGAAATCATCTATTGAGATATGATGTCCTCATACTGGAAGCCAACTTCCATGACCTATGAGTTGAATCTAATGGAACTTTATACTGAGCATCGATAGATTAATTATGAGCGGTAATGCCTTCTTTTGGGAAGGGTGTAGGTTCACATAACTCTCATGAGATGAGACTTTCCGGCATGTCGTGTATGGGTCTCTTTATATCTCCTAGTCTTCGAACCTATACTGCCAATCTAGATTTGGGTCACTTTGGCCAGTGAATTCACCTCTGTTCGGTGTGGGATTTCATGATTCTAGATCTCATGATGCTCACATGATCTTTGTCGGTTAAGGTTAAAGTTCCCCATGAATTAATGAGACCACCATCAAATTATGCACATAATAAAATGAATGATACCAAAGATGTTAGGATAGGATAATCAAGAGGTGATATAGACTTAAGTAATGACACTATGTCAATCTTGATCATTGCATAGCGAACCCGATGAAAGTCTTAAACTACATCTGAGGTATAGCTGCTGTTTACACTATCTTATGAATGAAATGAAATGAAGTACATATGGATGAATCAAGCGGACTCTGTGTTTGCTAAAAAGGACTCCCTATTTAAGGTCCCATATGTTGAGCACTCATTTTCGGGAAGTCTTGATGTCATGTCCATGATTCCAAGGTCACATGACATATAAACGAATGATATCAAAAATGTTATGTGCTATATTCAATATGTTATATGATGTGTGCAAGATGTTATGTGTTGTGTGCTATATGATAAGTATGATGATGCATGGTACTCTCATGGCATGGCTTTACTAATCCAAATTAGGAAAGTTCACTGACTTACCTAATCAGAATTTTGAAAGCTCACTAACTTTGCTAATACAAAATTGGCAAGTTCACTGACTTGACTTTCCATAATCATGTTGTTAGGAAAAAGTTGGTCTTAATCATGCATGTCCTTGGTGTGTCCTTGCATATACACATACTTAGTACAATGGTGTACTAATCCCATACACCTCTAAAATTTTAGGTGCAGGCACTAGTGGATTGTAGAGCTACAGGTTGACACTGAAACTATCTGGATGTGAATAATTCATCCAGACTTGGTAGGTCCTCATGCTTTAGAGGATCTTTGCCCATTTCTTTCCACTTTTGTTCAGACATCGTATTGGTGCCATTTTGACATGTAAGCATTTAATTCTATATTGAACTATTTGTTTCATTTGATGATCTTAATGTTAGATGGTTGATGGTGAAAAATTATGAATCTAATCGAATAATTTGTATGTATGTTAAAAAATAAAAAGTTTCAAATTTTCCACTAAAATTAACCTAGGCAAAGTAAGAATGGCGTAAGTAGGCTTGTGTACGACCTACGAGAGGTCAACGACGCCTATCTCGTCTGGGTCTAGACTCCAGTCGGAACAGAATCGCTGAACAGTTTCACGTAGTAGTTCTATACCACCCAATGGTCTAGAACATCAACATGTTGAAGGCAACCACAAAACTATGATGAGATAGAAGAAGGCGATTCACCGAGTCATTCGGCAATTTCACCTAATCTCGTTGATGGTCCGCCACAACACATCATCTGAAAGCTACAATGCTAACCTTAGTTAATATTTTTAGAAAAAAAAGCATTATTCTTGTTTTTAGACTTTAAAAATTAGTTTTTCATATTTTCTCTCATGTTTAGAGAGGGTCATTGGGGGACTTGAAGAGAGAAGGATTTCATCTTCCCCAAGTTGAAAGTGTGTCTTCTTTATTCTACTTCGTTTGATTAAATCAAAGTTTAATTTATTATACCCATTTTATTTTAGTATCATTTAGTTTTATTTTGTTATTTCTTTATGCGTTGCTAAAACCCCCATTCATGGGGTTTGATTTACCAAATATGAGTTTATATTATTGCTGGGTCTTGCTTGCTTATAGGTTAGATGTATTATAATTGTGATTTCACCTAGTGGTTGTCGTTTAATTGAATGGATTTATAGTTGTAAATACAAACACAACAATGTGTATTTGGCTAGGCTGAGAGGGAGGTCGCGAAACGAATACCCTAGACTGTTGGCCTAAGGAGTGGGTCGACATAAGGGTAAGCCACAGAGGGTGAACCCTAGTCCCTTTTCCTAACACTCAGCTTGAGAGAGTGAGCAGGGTTAGGCGTATGCTTGCTTTCATGCGACAAATGGATATCCGAGATGAACACATCCGAAATGGGGTAAGTTTCTAGAGATAGAGATTATTTCCATTTAAAGCTTAAATTAGAAATTAATATCTTTCAACCATGTATTAAATGATTTATGTGAACTTGTATTTCGGTCACACCCCAAGAACTTCTCCCCATACTTGATCTTTTTGAATTTTTACCCTTTTATGCTAAACTTGTTACAAAAACCCATAGATATTTGATACTTTATTTGCACCCCGTTTAACTTATAATGTTTTCATCGTAAATCTCTCTAGGTACAACTAATTTCAACGAAATTCTAATTGACAAGAACTTCTCAAAACCGCTCCCTTGAGACATGAACGTAACCCTTGGTTGGGTTACTAAACTATCATGTTCCTAGACACTCAAACAGTAAATTAGTGTTGTTGGTCACGATACACATCAGTGATCAAACCCAACACTATGAAATCTTACATACCTCTTAAGGATCAAACCTATGGTGATAGTCCACAACAAAACCCAAAAACCTCAACAAACGCCTTAATTTGTTCCTCTTTTCTATCTACTCTCTTGAACTCTCAACTAAAACTCTAGGCGTATAGTAAGATTATTAAACAGAACCAGATTAGATCCGTAAAACCTTATTCAAACAAAAAAAATGATTGGGTAAGGAATATATTAAAATACCCATACTATTTTTGGGTAAATTTCCCTAGCTAGTAAACTACTTCAAAAAGGCATGTCTTACTCATTTAATCTTGAAATTCAGCAAAATCAGTGGCATCGGAAAGATATTTGAATGATCTTTTATTATTGTTTTTATGGAACACCTAACTCATCATGTTCTAAGAATTACATTATTTTTAAGTTTACCTTGAAATCATAACTGAAGCATAACTTGAAAAAATTCAGATTTTGCTATTTCAAATTTACTTATATTTTGGAACCCAATGTTTTGGCTGAACTTGTGTTGCGGTCACACTCCAACAACATCTCCCATACTTGATTGTAATTGCATGTTTACCGTATTTTACTAAACTTGTGACCAACCCCCATAGATATTTGACACTTTTTTGTCACCCCTTAAACTTATAATGTTTTTAATCGTAAATCTCTTTAGGTACAACTAATTAGAATGAAATTCTAATTGACTACAACTTCACAAAACCGCTTCCTTTGGGAAGGACCCACCCTTGGGTGTGTTACTAGACCATCGATGATACTAGACACTCTAACCGTAGGTTAGTGTCGTTGGTCATGATAAGAATTAGTGAAGGAACCAAACACAATGGAATCTTATTGATAGGCAGCTATATGACTTAAGGTCAATTTTCATTCATTTCCCACTCCAAAAACTCAAACACAAATTGAAACCCTAATTTCTCCCATTACTCTCTACTTTCTCTCTCTCAATTCAACCTCCATTAAAGAACAAGAAGCTTGAGGAAGAAGACAAAGTCTCCTTTAAATGATTTATATTAATTATATTAGGCCTTATAATAGTGTTACAAACCTTAGACAATGATATGAGGCTGTAGATTAGGTTTTTACCTTAGATATGTTACATTTTCCGCCCTTAGGAACATTCGTCCCCTAATGACACTAAAATCTTTTGAAGGGAAGTATAGACTCAATAGTAGCAGCCCAACCAACAACATATATACGTAACATGAGTTACAACTCAAACATGGCATTTACTTATAATAATTCAACACTTAAATTATTACACATAAGAGCTTAAAACCACAATACGAGAAATTTCCTTCTCGCAACAACATGAGCTCAACATATCATTAAGGAGTCAATTATGCCAATATTAAACTTATCAACATGCTAAATATCATTTCCTCACGACAACAACATACCAAATACACAAAGTTAGTGCAAATCAAGACAAAGAGAATTTTTCCATGAACTTCATCTTAGCAAAAATCGTTAGCATAAATATGCATTCCTTTCAAAAACAAGTCAAATTCAAATTAACTCATTATTTTTATTATTAATACGAACAAATAATCTTAATTATCAAAGATATGAGGCTAACATGACTTCATATCGACCTCATACTCCATGTTGCTCCCTCAACTAGGTGGTTTCTCCATAAAACTCTTATGGAGGCCACCTCTTTGTTCCTCAATTTCTTCACTTGACGATCAAGGATTTTCACCGAGACGTCTTAATAGAAGAGCTTCTCATCCACGCCTAGAACTTCAATAGGAATAATAGAATCGGGATTACCAATGCACTTATTAAGCATAAGACATTGAACACCAGATGAACCCAAGTTAGTTCACTATGTAGTCTTAACTCATATGAAATATATTACAAACCCTTTGCGAAATTTCATAGGGACCCACATAACAAGTACTCAATTTCCCTTTCTTGCAAAACCTCATCAGTCCGTTCATGGGTGAAATTTTCAAATATACTTCATCACCTTCTTGAAATTCAAGATCTCTCCTTCTATTGTTTGCATAAGACTTTTCCCGACTATAGGTCATCTTTAATATGTCCCTTATGACATGAGCTTTCTCAAAAGTTTAATATACCAATTCGGTACCAAGGTGTAAAGACACACCAACTTCAAATTATCCAACTGGAGATCTACATCTCCAACCATACAAAGCTTCAAAACTAGCCATGGATATGGAAGAATGATAACTATTATTATATGAGAACTGAAACAAAGGCAAATGTTCGTCCCAATTTCCTTTGAAGTCGATCACACAAACTCTAAGCATATCATCAAGGGTTGTAATAGTACGCTCAGCTTGACACTCCATTGGAGGATAAAAAATGGTGCATAATTTTAACTTTGTACCAAATATTTTTGGAATGACCTCCAAAATCTAGGAATGAATTGTGCACTCCTATCTGATATAATGGATAACTGAATACCATGTACACAGAATCTCATCTATGAATATCTTTGCATAATCCTACACCAAGTAAATGATTTTGACGAAAATTAAATGAGCGGACTTTGTCAATCTATCAAACACCACCCATATGGAGTCATTTTTCCTTCTACTCAAAGTCAAATCCACTATGAAGTACATATTAATCTCTTTCCACTTTTATGTGGGAACTTGCATTTCTTGGAGTAAGCCACCCGACTTTTGGTGCTCGTCTTTCACTTGTTGGAAATTTGGACACTTGGCCAAAAATTCTTCTATGTCCCTTTTTAATCTATATCACCAAAACACTTCTCTAAGGTCATGATATATTTTAGTAGAACTTGGATGAATAGATTAACGGGAACCATGAGCTTCCTCAATAATCCGGTTGCTCATATTGCCAACATTGGGAAAATACAACCTTTGATGATACCTCAAAATACCATCGCCCCTAAGGAGAATAAATCATTGAGCTTCGAATGAACTGATTCTTTCAACTCTATCAATGATTCATCAAGGTGTTACCTGGACTTCACGTCAAACATAAAAAATAATTGAGTGTTATTATGGACCATAAAACCACCACTTGGAAAATCCTCAAATCTAACACCCAAACGAGTCAACCTATTAACTTCTTTCACTAGGAAATTCTTGGCTTCTTCTACATGAGACACACTGCCCATGGTCATACGAATTAGAGCATCCACAACCATATTGGCCTTGACGGAGTGGTGTAGCACACTCATGTTGTAATCTTTCAATAATTCCACCAATCGTTTTTTCCGGAGATTTAGATATTTTTGAGTAAACAAATATTAAAGACTCTTATGGTGAGTATACACATAAACATGAACACCCTAAAGATAATTCTTCCATATTTTCAAGGCAAATACCACAATTGCTAACTAAATATAATGGTTGGATAATTCTCTTCATGTACCTTAAGTTGTCTAGAGGCATAGGTTACTACTTTTCAATATTGCATAAGGACACACCCCAACCATACTCGGGATGCATCAAAATATACCAAAAAGCACTTACAACCCTACGGTAGTGTAAATACTAGAGCAAAAGTTAGCCTATCTTTCAAACATCACGCTCTTTTTTATAAAGGTAGTCATGGGAGAAGCAATGGACGCAAAACCATGCACAAACCACCTATAATATATCACTAGACCCAAGAAACTCCTAACGTCGGTTGGATTAAATAATCTTGGACAATTATTCACCGCCTCGAATTAACTTGGATCAACCTAAAATTCTTAACTATAGATGATATGACCAATAAATGCTACCGACCTCAATCAAAACTCACATATGCTATACTTGGAAAATATTTGGTGTTCCTTAAGCACTTGCAAAACCATTCTCAAATGTCCCATGTATTCACACTAATTTTTTGAATGTATCAATGTGTTGTCAATGAAGACAATGACAAAAGAATATAGGTAACATTGGAACACCCCATTCATTAGGTCCATAAAAGTAGTTGGGGCATTAGTGAGAACAAAGGACATTACTAAGATCCCATAGTGACCATATCTAGTTCGAAATGCAATTTTTTGTATATCCTCACCTCTCACCGTAAGTTTGTGATACCCCGATCTGAAGTCAATCATAGAAAAGTAGCTTTCCCCTTCATCAAACAAGTAATCAATCCTTGGGAGAGCATACTTGTTCTTAATAGTGTCTTTATTTAGTTTTTGAAAATAAATTCACATTATAATAGACTCATCCTTCTTCTTCACAAACAATACCAGAGCACCCCATTTATAAATACTAGTTCTAATGAAGTGTTTGTCTAGTATGTCCTTGATTTGAGCCTTTAAATCTTTCAATTTTGCTGGAGCCATCCGATAAGGAGAAATTTAAATGGGTTTGGTATCCGGTACCAAGTCAATATTGAAATCAATTTCTCATTCGGGAGAAACTCCAGGATGATCATTAGGAAAGACCTACTGAAATTACCTCACAACGGGGACTGACTCAATGGGAGGATTTGTGGAGTCTAAATATTTGACTCTTCCATTATGGTATAAATAACCTTAAGAGATCATTTTGCAAGCTTTAATACAAGAGATAATACAATCTCTAGGAAAAGAATTTCCCCCATTCAACTCTAAGACGGGTTCATTAGGAAAATTAAACGGGTTCATTAGGAAAATTAAACTTGACAACTCTTGTTCTACAATCAATGGAAGCAAAATAATCATGCATCCAATCCATCCCCAAAATGACATCAAAATCAACCATATCAAGTTCTACTAATTCAACATGAGTAACTCTATAGGTAAACTTTATTGTACAATTTCTATAAAATATCTTTGCAACCAACTGACTAACCTACTAGGGTAGTTACCATAAAAGGTTCACTTAGTACATGACACAAAATATCAAACTTTCAATCTATGAAAGGAGTAACAAAAGATAATGCAGCACTCGTATCTAGTAAAGCATAAACATCAATAGAGAAGACTTGTAACGGACCGGTCACCGCATTGGGAGAACTCTCTTGTTCACACCTAGAACAAAGAGAGTAAAAGAAATTCTTTCTTGGAGCATCGTAGAACAACTAGATAGACCTTGCCCACTTCTTTTGCCTTTACCCTTCAAATTAGGGACATCTCTAACCACGCATCCACTCTTGCCACATCCAAAACAATTGTTCATCCTCAGAAGACACTCACCATAACGCTTCTTACTGCACTTTCCACAAGTTGGATTCTTCGTTGGTGAACAAGTACTGTTTTCCTTTTTGTACTTAGGGTTAGATACCCCTTCATCAAGAGCTATGGGAAATTTGGAAGGAACTTTATTAGGAAACCTTTTCTTGAACCTAGACTTGTCTTGAATGTGAAGCCAACCCTTTGAAGAACCACCTTCATAAGGCTATGCCTTCTTGGCCTCCGTATTATTTATTCTTAGTATACTTTCTTCCACTTGTTGAGCATGAACCATTAGAAGAGAAATATTCATATTATCATGAAACATAGCTGAACTTATAACACCTCTAAAATACTAGACCACGATTTAAATATCCATACATTACTATGATATGTTTTATTCTCATTTTGGAAACTTCAAATTTTTTAATAATTGTAAACGTGCCTAACATAAGTGTTATCGTAATTTATGGTATTGTATGGGGTGTATTTATGTAAATTGAATAATAGGAATTAAATTAAGTTAAAAGTTTTTTTATCAAGTATATATATATAGGATTATATGTATGCAATTTGGGCAGTACACATTTTTTTGGGCAACACCTTTTTGTCACATCTTTCCATATGATGAGGATAATTTGTGTAGCTATATATTTAATGCATCCTCTTGTGAATTTCCTATGACTTCAATTATAGCAACCTTACAACAATATCTAAAGAGTTTTTCTTCAAAATCAAAAGAAAAACTATCTCATTTTGGTTGGAATTAGACACACATATTTAATCTTAGTAAGTGATAAAGAATTTCTTTTAATACTGGGCAGTTTTTCGTAGTTTAATCATATATTGTTCAATATAACTTTGTTTACAATGAATAAATATTATTTGGAAAGAAAAATAATATTTATACAACTCTCATGTTTATTGAAAACTCTATTTTTGTGTTATGGATTCAAACTACTGGACGCAACATAGGACAAGTTATGTCCAGCTACTCGAATTAGAAATCTTGTCCGTTCAACTATTAGCATTTTATTATATATTTTTTTAAAAAACGTATTTTGAGATGATTCTTGATTATTTTAAAGATCAATAGATATATAAACATATTTTATGAAGAATATAATGTCAATTTTTTCCATTTTTCAAAACTAAGTTGCGACATGAAGTACTATTCTTTGAGAGAATCACTATTTGGGGAGCTTAGTCATATATGTGTAGGATTGACTTACTTGTGATGATTATACTATTTTACATTGACATTTTAAAATACTAGGAATTAAATGAGTTATTTAATTCTATTTTTAAGGTTGCATATACTTTTGAAAAAGTTGAGGACCTTCATATAATGGTTGGTTTACAGTCTCAACTCTTGAAGTCGTGTTGGACTGTTAGTTTGCAAAAGCATTGAGGTTTGTGTATGTAATTGTATTTGTAGTATTTTTACCTACTGGTAAATCAAAAAGTTTATATTGGTAAGTTGATTACCTCTTTTCACATTCCATAGTTGTTTTGTTGTCGTTTAAGAAGTTAAGGACTCTTGGGTAACTCGCCCACTTGTACAGATTGTTTGATCACTTCGCATTCTTGTTGGGACACTGTCATTCTTGTGGATGTGACTTTGTAACTATTGGCATGCCTCTTTATTCGGATCATTTACCATCTTGACTTTGGTACCTGTACTTTTTCTATGTATTGTATATTTACATGAAATTTTGAGGGCTTATTAGTCGTGTCATCATGGGTTGTAATATAAGTACAGTCATACGTTTTTTGTCTTTTTGTGGTGTGTTAACCCATGCTTGCAAAATACTAATTTGCTTTATGTTTTCTAAGTTTGTGTTAAGCATGAACTGGCTGAATTCGGTATTCAGAAGATGGTAATATTATTGTTATTTCGTCCTTAAGTGTGAATGTAATATACGCACAAAAAGCTTGTCTGTTTTGCTTGGCATATTTTTGGAGGCTTTTTTTTATCAATAGTTAAAATTTTGTGCAATATATATTTGAGTTGAATAAAAAATATAAAATGGGCAAGATGTACATCCTTAACTAGATTATGTGTTATGAAACTTATCCCTCAAATAAATCAGAAATCACAACGTCTTCGTCAATCTACTTTGAGTATCTCAACTATTAAATGAGGTTTATTGTCAAATTATATTATCTCTCTGAAACGGGCACTACAAGTGTTTGTATGAGAGCCTAGGTATGTGGTTTTAGGATTTTTTGTTATGAGTTACTTTTTTAGTAATTTGCTTTTTTGAAGAGAATCTAATTAGAGATCATGTTCATATACATGGTTTGCCATATCCTTATAGCATGTAGAGTGCACATACATCATGTACATGTCCATAATGCAGTGTGATCTTCCATTATGAAGGAATTAAGTTATGGCCACTTCATCTAACTAGCCTATGGAAGTTGCTCGCGAAGGTTCAGGTGCCTCTGTTTGTCAACCTCATGCATTAAAAAGGGTTGTATATCATATCTTGTATGAGAATGTTCCCCACACTAGCGGGTCGGATGTGGCAAACGAACATGGTGTAAGAGCTGGTTCACATCCTCATATGGGTCATGGTACACAATCCATGAATCCTCCTTCTAAACATATGGCTGAATTTTTCCACCACAGGATTTAATCGAAGCATGATCCCAATGGGATTGACTTTGAGAAAATGAGGAAAATGGGTGGAGTGGAGTTTGAAGGAACGGTTGATCCCTGTGATGCTGAACAATGGTTAGATCACAAGGAGAAGGTGTTTGAGCAATTAGAGTTTTCAGATGTTGCGAAATTTAAGTATGTTGTTTCATTATTACAAAAAGATGTTTAGGATAAGTATGTAAGTGTTCTGAATGCCATGTTCACACCTCTTTTTATTACTTGGGGTAATTTTTTAAGGAATTTTGCATAAAGAATGAACCATCGGTTTATTGTAATTCAAAGATAAAAAATGTTTTTGAATCTAAGCCAAAGAGACATGTCTATTGCTGAATATGAACAAAAGTTTCTAAGGATCTCTCGTTATGCTAGGGGTATTACTAAAGAGGAAAAACATAAGTGTAGGAAACTAAAAAAGGTTTAAATGATTCAATTAGGAAAATGATGTGATCCTGCAACATGAGAACTTTTGCAAGTTAGTGTCTGCTACTTTTACTTAGGAATGACTTGACAAAGAAGAAGCTAGTAGATATGAAAAAAGATTCTGAAATCCTGAACCATGAGTTTGGAGGTCCATATAAAATGGGGAGGTTTGATAATACTAAGGCTAGTAGTAATAATAGGCCAGCTCAACAGAAGAAAAACATATCAGATTTTTCTTTTGCTAGTACTCCAAATTAGGGACAAGGAAAGCCTTGCATTCCCACTTCCAGAATGTGAAAAAAATCATCTTGGTACTTCCAATAGAGCCTTTTGTGCATGTTTCAATTGTGGGAGATTTGATCATAAAGTGACGGACTGTCCTAATCCTAATAATTCTCCTTCCTTCAAAACTGAAGGTTCGGTTCATAAGCCTTCTGTTAATACTCTTAAATCAAATAAAGGTGCAAGGCCTAGAAACACCCAATCAACATGTGCAAGTGGATCTAATAAAACTAGTGGATATCAGGGGTACTGCACATGCTTATTCTATGAGGCAGAGGAATGATCAAGATGGACAAAACATGGTTGTCAGTAAATTTCACTTATTTGGATCATGTGTGTTCACATTGTTTGGTACTTGTTCCACACATTCATGTATTTGTTAATCACTTGTCCTTCCTAAAAATGTGAAATCCATGATACTTAATTATGATGTGCTGGTTGAAAGTCCATTGTGTTATTAGGTTGTGTGTAAATTAATTTATCTTGATTGTCACTTCGTAATTAAAAATCTAGTCTTCCCTGCTGATTTTATTGAAATGCCCTTCAAGGATTTTTATGTTATTATTGGGATGGAATTACTTTATGAATATCATGAAGTTGTAGATTGTAGGTCAAAGCTTTTGACTTCTAAAGATCCTACATGTTCACATATCATCATACAAGGTGAAAGATGTTTGACATCTAGTATTATTTTTGCGGACTTGGCAAGAAAGTGGATGCGTCAAGGTTGTGGGGCATACCTTGATCACACATTTGATGCACAGGTGGAGAGTCCTTGTATCAAGGATATAGCTGTTGTATGTGATTTTCAACAAGTCTTTCGAGAAAACCTTATGGAAATCCATGAAAAGAGAGGTTTAATTTCCAATTGAGCTTATTTAGGATCTAACCCTATTTCTATCACTCCTTATATAATGGCTCCTATGGAATTAGGAGAATTGAATTCTCAATTGAAAAAAATTCTTGAGAACGGTTTTATTATACCTAGTTTTCATCTTTGGGGAGCCCCTGGTTTATTTGTAAAGAAGAAAGATGGCACTATTAGGCGTTATATTGACTGTAGACAATTGAACAAAACAAATTTAAAGAATAGATATCTACTACCAAGGATTGCTGATTTGTTTGACCATTTAAAGGTTTATTAAGTATTATCAAAGATTTATTTAAGGTCTTTATATCATTAACTGCGTGTTAGAGAGATTGATATTCCTAAAACAACTATTAGAACACGTTATGGTCATTATGAATTTCGGTGATGCTATTAAGATTAACAAATGCTCCAATGCTATTTATGGATATAATAAATCAAGCATTCAAGCTTTATCTTGATAAGTTTGTGGTTGATTTTATAGATGGTATCTTAATATATTGCAGAAGTAGTGAATAATAACATGATAAATACATCCGAACTATTTTACAGATTTTAAAGGAGAAAGAACTTTATGCTAAACTTTCCAAGTGTGAGTTTTGGTTTGATGAGGTGTCTTTTCTAGAACATGATATATCATGTGAAGGCGTGAAGGTCGATCCTAGTAAGATACATGAAGTTGTTGAATGGAGACCTCCCAAAAGTCCGACTGAAGTAAGAAGTTTCTTGGGCTTAGAAGGATACTATAGAAAAGTTCTGAAAGACTTCTCCATTATTGCCTCTGCCTTGACTAAACACTTGCAGAAGGAAGTAATGTTTTTTTGGGATGAAAAATGTCAAAAAACCTTTGAAACTCTCAAATCAATTTTGATAAAAGAGCCTAAACTTACTCTACAAATTGAAGGGAAACAATGTGTAGTGTACAGTGATGCTTCTCACAATGGTCTAGGATTCATTTTGATGCAAGAAGGGAAGGTAATATCTTATGCCTCTCAAAAATTAAAACCGCACAAATTGAATTATCCTACTCATGATCTTGAAGGATATAAAGTCAAGTTTTGTCGTTACTTGTTTAAAAACTAAGTTGTGACATAAATTACTATTGTTGGAAAAAATCACTATTTTGGTAGCTTATTCATATTTGTGCAGGCTAGGCTTACTTGTGATGGTTATCCTGCTTTATTTCGACCTTTTGTAGCTATTACAATTAAATAAGTATGTTAATTGTATTTTTCAGGTTTTATATACTCTTGAACAAGTTTAGGAGCTTTATAATGGGTTGGTATACAGTCTGAAATCTTGAAGTCCTGGTGGACTCTTTCTTTTCTAAAGTGTTAATGTTTGTGTATAAACTAGTATTTTTACTATTTTTAACTGCTGGTATATCTGAATGTTTATATTGGTATGTTGATTACCTCTTGTTACTTTGCATTGTTGCGTTGTTGTCGTTTAAGACTTTAATAATTCTTTTGTAACTCGCCCTCTTGTACGAATTGTTTGATCACTTGACATTATTTTTGGGATTGTATCCTTCTTGTTGCTGTGACTTTTTCACTATTGGCATGCCTCTTAATTTGGATCATTTGTCATCTTGAGTCTGCATTTTTAGTTCAATCATAGGTATGGGAGTAGTCCATTTTGAGTACGGACTAGAAAGCTTTTTTTAATATGGTTCTTGGTTCTCTTATTTATTAGGCTTTGACCTTTCTTGATATAGGGCATTATCCCTTCTAAATACAAGCTCGTGCTTGGTGTGAAAACATTATGCATACATTGTGCGAGGCTTATTATTGAACCTCTTGTAAAATTGTGCAATGAAAATTATTAACATTTGGAGATTTAATTATCCAACTTTATATTCTTTGTATATTGCTTACTTATTTTACTAATTATATTTCAATTGTGCTACCTTTGTCTTGAGAATGATGTTTTGGTGAATTTAAGGGCAAAAAATCTATAGTTCTTACAGCACGAAGCTTTATGCTTAGTGATAGTTGTTTCTATCGTAGGGAAAGTCTGATAGGACGGTTGAAGTTGGTCATTGAGGATAAAGATTTTGAAACCCTTAAAGTAATATCACACTTGCATATAGTAATATATATTTTTTGTATAAACCTTTGGACTTGTACATGTTCTATGTATTTTATTGTAACGACCTGTTTAGTCGTTTTGAGCAACAGATTTTATTTCTGGAGAACTGGCTGAGACGACGGACCCCACGACGGACCGTCGCAGTTTCTTGTTTCAAAACACTTAGAAATTCTGAAATTGGGTACTGAAATCGACTCTCTGAACTTCGTAACGGAATGGCAGGACGGACCGTCACAGGCGTGACGGACCGTCACAGACTCTTTGGTGGAAATGGAGTCTCTGAACTTTGCGACGACCTGCAGGACGGGCCATCGCAGGCACGATGGGCCGTCACAGGTTGCGTAATCCCAGTCTGGGTCGAATTTCTGGTTAAGTTTTGAAGGGGCGTTTTGGACTATGCCTACTATAATTATAAATTCATGGGTTAGTATTAATACTCAATTCTTTGGGGGTTAAAAGAGTAACCTTGAGTTAATTAGTGGGTCATTATTGTCCTCTTTTATACTTAATTATATGCTAATTAGGGTAAAAGAAGAGGGTTTGAATAAGAAAAATAGAAAGAA